>DWLR01005955.1:0-10476 GCA_018246295.1 Papilio alexanor hazarajatica
TCGCTCTAGGCCACTGCTGCTTCACGACAACGCAAGACCACACACTGCACAACAAACAACCACTAAGTTAGATGAACCACTAAGTTAGATTGGAATGTCTGCGACATCCATCGTACTCCCCGGACCTTGCTCCAACAGATTACCATTTTTTCCGGAATTTGGACAACTTCTTACAAGGAAAATCTCAACTCCGATGCGGTAGTGTAAACCACCTTCAAAGAGTTTATTGATTCTCGCCCCCATGGTTTTTTAGTAAAGAGATCAATGAACTACCTATGAGATGGCAAAAGTGCCTAGATAACAACGGTGCATACTTTGATTAATTAAATATATTTTACAAAAAAAAAACGACTTTATATTCCTCCCGTCCAAAACGCCAATTTCATATGTAAGGACCTAATATTATAACCGTTTACTACTTGTTCACATTATCAAAAAATCACCTTATATAATTTCAACATGACACCGCGGTGTATAAGATTATTATTTACATTAACGGTCAAGTCATACCGCCGGGTAAAAGAAAGCAATCCAATAATTTATAACTGTTACAAACAACGGATACAAACGTATACGTTATAAATTTAAAAGAGCTACAATTTCTGACCTTTTAATTGATTACGGAAGAAAGGCCTTCTCCGACTGCCTTGTCAAGGGCCAACGCTAACGACGGTATATAAGCGGTATATACCGCTTGATCTGTTGTTACAGCTACTCTGTCAGGCTATAATCTATATGCTATCGCTACAATAGTTCTCTAGCATATTTCGTGAGTGTTGATTCCTAGATATTTGAAGAATATAATGTATATATAACATACGTATATGTAACATTAGCACTTCAAGCGCAGGCTGCAGCAGAACCCTCAACTTCTGGCAGAATCAATTCAATTAAAATTTAGTGTATCTTGTGCTATTTTATTATGTCATCTTAAATACTGTATATAAGTATATATTCCCAAGGAGGATTAAAACTTAAAACTATAGCCAAAACCAGTTGCAGTATGGACTACAGTAGAATCAAGGATACATGAAAGAGTAGTACATACTATGCCGACCCTGCGCAAGTGCGAAAAGGGCAGGGAGATGATGATGATATGATTGTTAATACATTTGTGTAAATATGTAATTATCAATAAAGTGTTAGATGTTTCAGTATCACAAGAAATGGCTATATTCTCCATGCCCCTTGATTATGTTATTCTAAAATGAGCAAACTATTTATGAATTTAAACTTGTTTAATAAATGTACATTGAACAAGTGCAATAAAACTATATGTAGATCTTTTTTTCGATCAGAATAATACATGTAACTTTTTATTTTGATATTTTTATCGAAGTATTTTTTACTGGACATAACATTTTCCATGACGAAACGTAATTTTGTTGCGTTTTTTTTTAATTATCGATGCAAAAATGTTTTAAATTACGTGTACTGGATAAAAGGTAAACTTACGTCGTACTCGTATGCTCTAACGGACATTTATTAATTGCTCGCTTCGCCGAAACTACTTCGGTTATTTACGGCCGCGGCATCATACGTCGGGATAATTTAAACTTTTTCACACGTATTTTGTACGCGAAGGTTGTCCACGACCATCGTTCACTTGGGGCGGCTTATTTTTTTTAGCAATATCGACTTACCGAGGTTTCCTGGGATTACACAATTTATAAAACTCCTTTTTTTAGGTTACTGATAATCACTATAGTGAAGTGACGGCGGGGTCGACCCGACTCACACACACACACATTTTTATATATATATATATAATACTAAATAGCCAATTACAACAGCTTGTAATTGTATGGTGTCGGAATAGTGGTAAAAGAGATCGAATAGAGGAAAAAAAACTAGCCTCTCGCAGGTGCACTATCACCTGAGACGAAAGGGGGAATTCTTCAGTACATATACTCACACGTTTAGTGTTTCTTCAGATTTTTCTTATAGATCTTTTAATTATAAAGTACTTATGTACTCTTAAAGTAGTGATACCTATTATCGTATATAATTGTATCGTATCGTATTTATTGTAATGGTTGTTGGCAAGTATAATAAGACAAAGGTAAAATGTGACTGTATGTCCAAAAGAGCAACTGCCGATCGTATGGAAATTTAGTTTGCGAATTGATTGCTTAGTATCCGTGAAGCTATGAACGAAACGTCGAACCGTTTTCACATTGAATTTTGATTTCAAACGCTACGGAAGTGAGGACTCGAACGTACTTAAGCTTTTGCAATTTCCTTCGCTTTATTTGAAAAAAAAAAGATATGTTTCATTTTTCGCTTTAGTTAAGATTTTTTTTTATAAATAATTCACCTTTTAATCGCTTTTTTAAAAAAATTACATTCTTAATCTAAGACTTTATAAATTAGTAAATTTACAAATAATACATTTTAGAGCTAGCAGAGCCTCTGCTTCACTTCTTTTCGTTTCAAGAAAAACCCATATAATCTAGAAATTGATTCATAAATATCGTGAAGTATGTAAATACCATGGTATTGAAAGTACATACTTTATTCTTCAATTATCGGTGCATTGGGGTTGGCGGTCCCATCTATCGCATTATCTAGTTTATCATCAGATAAATCGGCCATTGTTGCCACCGCATTGCTAATTCATGCGTTATCGCACTTGTGTTATGGAATATTAATCAAACGTTTTCTTAATTGTTTCTATTAATTGACACGTATTATTGGTCTAAATTTTTATAGATTCTTTCTATATCATAAACAGATTTATTAATTTAATTTAAAATACCAAACAAAACAATAATCATAATGCCTTTAAACCGTAAAAATACATATATCATCACTTAAATTGGGGATCAGTACTTTATGTTACCCTTCGATTGTGAAATTTAGCAAATTGTGAATTTAATGAATCATTGACCATTTGACGTATCGTGTCAAATTCAACAAACCTATCTTTAATCCACTTTAAAAAGGAAGGTTCTCACTTCACTTTTTTAAGTTTGTTTTCTCAGAACTTCATCATTTTTGAACCGATTTTTGTAGGAAAGGGTACATTTGCATTTAATTTTGAACGGCATTGAACCTTGAGTTCCGATGATATATCAAAAATTGGCATATTGGTAGAATTAAAACAAGCTCTACTTGGCTTAATGGATTTATAATGAGGCGTACTGCGGCTATAAATGACATAAATAAAACTAAGTGTTGCCCGTGGCTTCGCATGCGTTCATTTCTTACTTCTCTATCTGAATTTTTTAGTAATTTGATTCCTCGTTCCCGTCATTTCCTTCGATGATGATGCCATCAGTGGGGGATGCCTATGTCCAACAGTGGACGATCTTAGGCTGAGATGGAGATGAATGGTTTCCGCGTATTTGAATTTCGAAAATAGATAACATGTGTCAAAATGTTGTTGTTGAGAACATTATGTCACATTAAAAGTTTTTAAAATACAAAACATTAAACTAGCTAGTGGGTTGTTGTACCTAATATTGTTATAGTGTGAAATTAGGCCACCGGCACCTCACTCAATACAAGGAACGCAGAATACTTCTACTACACGCCTGCATTCAGTGACGTCGCGGTATTTCACCGGTTGAGCGGGCCATTCGTGCAACAGATGTTGTTGTTGCGAACTCTACAACTAAAAGGCTTTCGTAGAATGTAAAAGCTATTATTATCTTAATCTTGCTCTATTGGGAATAGAAGATTTCTGATGTTATATATACTTTTTATCTCTTATCTATACTTTTCATTTGCCCTCAGCGAATCCCTTAATTTAGGCGTAGGCGTTATGTAGGTTTTTGTTCAACCTCATCCTTTTATATTAAAAGTGCCTGTCTACTATTTTCGTTCGGTGTTTTTTCGTAATACGTCATATTTTATTGATAAGTTATATTAAAAAATAGTTTTGTAGCACAAAAATAATATTACGCAGTATAGTACAGTATCAGTTGAAACTGTTAATCGGTACAAAGCTTATCTGTTCTAAAAGACTTGCAGACAAAAAACACATAGTGCGTAAACGTAAAACTTTTTCGCGATGCGAACACGGAGAAGTTTTTAATAAGGCTACGGATTAAATTAGATTATATTCTTGTTATTAAAATTCCTCAACGCGGAAATATATTTAACAAAATAATGAGTCACCGATTAAAAAATACATACCTCATGTCAATTGAGCTGAACAGAGAACTATGCAATAGCTCATGGTTTTAAGAAGACGTGGCAAAAAGTGAATTGTTGATCTTTTACGAAGGTAAAAAATACTACTCGGATGTACCGCCGGTTACCATTGATGATGATGATTAAAATAAAGTGCGGATCCATAGTTTCGCCACCATCAGACGCAAGCGCATGGCGTCCTGCATTTGACAGGTGCGCAGCAGCCGCAACCCTTTCCTGAATATGATAGTGAGTCCTGTGGATAGTCCTGTACCAACACTGGGTCGACACCCATGTTGTAATACACATTCATTAATAAATTATGTAACATAAGTTTAACTAACTAACCTAGTCTTAAGTGAGATGTCGTATATGAAAATACAATTTTTAAGGTATAAGTAACATTAATTTAATTAATGTTAATTTATGACGAAAATACTTGCTCGCCATCAGCCGCATTATAGCTGCACTTCCTGAACATTGGTCGCCGTCGCGCATCTGTTTTACGTACAATGTGCCTTGCACATTATTGAATTGAGATTGAAAACACGAGATTTATTAATTACTTGCATCGCCACATACATCCTCTTCCTCCTCCTCAGTCTATGATCGTCCACTGCTGGACATAGGGCTCCCCCATTGATCGTATCATTGATTCCCCCCAATATGCAATAATCGCCACGCTTGGCAGGCGGGTTGACGATCGCAGTATATTCCACCGTACTAAGAAAAGGACGCTGCTGCAGACATGTTCATGCACACAAATGTTCGTCCTGTGTGGGAATCGAACCCACGACCTGCGGCGTCAAAGACAAGTACCTTACCACTGCGCCAACCGGTCAACATACATATGTATATGTTATTCCGTCACAGTATCCCTGCTGTCATAGCTATTGTTCTCAATACCAAACTTACGCCTTAATTCGTAATATACATACGATGATAATTTCCATATAGCAAAAGCCCGTTCACGAGCAATGGAATTAGAACTAGAAAGTTCTCACGATTCTAAGTAACTAATCGCATCGGATTTCGTGCTACGAAGAATAGCACAGCGTAGGCAAAATTAGGTTCCTGTTAAGTGTAACGATTAAACGAGGAATCTCAAATTTCATTTATACACTGTTGCTAACGTACTCACTGATACCTATCACATAATTATTACATAGCACATAATGTAAATTTACTGATTTATAAGTCTGTGAAGTAGAGCCTATTTGTAAATTTAGATATTTTGTAATTTTTTACAAAGGTTATCACGTTTTCCAGGTTTCTGCGAACATCCCTTTGTAGCCGATGCTTGTGTCGCCAGGAACAATATAATTTAATTACTCAACACTTACTTCCTATTATTCCAGAAACTGTTATAAATATGTGCCAAACTACTATCTATTTAAAAAGAATTAAAAAATGAAAAGCAAAGTGTAATAAAAGCTATTCCGGGCCGTCAGTCTTACAAATGTTTATAGAAATGAATTATAAGTTACACAATAGAATAGATGGAAGGTAAACTAAAAGTGAACAATGATGAATTATAAAGTGGATACGAACCACACAGTACAAAGATATAATATATACTTAATGACTATTTTTTGCATAACTTGCCCAGTATAGGGAATAAATGTAATGTATAGTTAATAATATTACACTCACAGATGTTTGCATGTATCCATGGTCAAAACAAATTAAACCAATGTATTAAGACTTTTGAGACAATTGCAGTCGAGGAGCCAAAGATGCCAAATATTATCTAGTGCGCACCAAAAGCATGAATCAGTCGTCGTCGGTGCGTTAAGATTCAAAATTTCCGCGAATTACAGTTCGCGCGACAGATTATAAATATAATTATGGGCACATTTAACCGGCCACCTCCATTTTGTCAATTTCTTCAATATTTTATCGTAATTTAATCTAATTTTGTTATATATACATTGGGTGAACTTTAACGGAAAAAATGAAACAAAATGTGAAATGATTTAGTTAAGACGAAAATAAAAATTAGATAGCAGCTTTATTACGAAAATAAAAATAGCAATATGTTAATTTAAATGCTCTTAATTATTGAATTATTAATGTGTATTCCTCCCTTGGCCTTAATGAACTCTTGCAATCGATTTGAAAGCCCTTTCATTGTGTCTTGGAATCACTTTAGGGAATGTCTCCCCAAAACCTGCAGTTTTTAACTCATTTATGGTCGCCTTAACAAGGAAAATAATGGGAACGGAGAGCTGGAAATTGTGCCAACCAACTTAGGTGCTTGGTGGCTTTCACTTACAGCTGTATAAGGCGCAGGTTCGGCCTCATATAAAATACTGCTCGGCATCTTTGGGATGGTGCTCCCAAATACCAGCTTCTTCCGTTTAACCGCCTACAACCACGAGCGACTCGAATCATCAACGACCGAGCTCTTACTGATCGGCTTGACTAACTGGCCTTGGGAAGGGACGTTAGTTTCCTTTGCATTTTTTACCGCTTCGACTATGGGGAGAGTTCAAAAGAATTGTTTGGAATAATTCCTATAGCTGAGTTTCGTTATCGCACAACTCGATGGATCGCCAAATACCATCAACACCACCTTGGTTTGCACGGTTCGCGAAATTTCCTACCTTGTACAGCCACATAGTTGACTGGTCGGTTCTCAGCGCTATTTACAAACTAATACAACTTAGGATCCTTCAAGAAAAGTGCGTACTCCTTCCTAAAAGGTCGGTAACGCATCTGCGGTTCCTTTGGTGTTGCAGATGTTCATGAGCGGCAGTGATCGCTCATTTGAGCGAGCGTTTGCCATTTTCTTCTATTAAAAAAAGGTTTGGTGAAAGAGATAGATGAAGTCAAAAAGCAGTGCAAGGTACGAGTATGAAACATGGGAAAGTTTTTGGACCGGATAGAATACTAGTAGAAGAATGGAAGCTGCTAAAGTTGGATGGATGGTTGTGGCTGCCTTTATTCTTCATCAGTTTGTTACAGGAAGAGGTAATCTCGCATAAGTGGTGCAGCAGTTCACTGGTGCTTGATCTTTAAAGTCAGGGCTGATGGTCTGTAACAACTATAGAGTAATAAATGTCATGTCCTACTATGAAAGTGTGGGAAAAGATGCTGGCAGGATGAATAAGAAAAGAAAGTGAGGTAGCTTGAAACCAATTTGGTTTTATACCTGGACGGGGAGTACGGACGCCATTCTTGCCCTTCGCCAACTGTGCAAAAAATATTGGCTTGGGCATAAAAACCTGGACGTGTGTTCAATTTAGAGGTATTGGATCGAAAACAAGTTTCGCTCTTCTGTGAGTTGCAGTAAGTACTGGCACACAAAAAGCTCAGCGAGAATGTTAAATTTCAACTAACTGTTGAATAAAAACCACAGAAGTAGGTAAACAAAATGCGAGAATGATTGTTTTGTTTATTCTAGACCAGCAAACACAAATTTTATACTTCTAAATAATGTGTATAACCATGTCCATGTGAAATTGTTTTTACTAAAAAAAATAATGAAGTGCGTGTTCGAGAAATTAAGCCTTTAGTAAAAGTCAATGCAGTAGAGATGCGGTCCTTGAGTACTATTTCAGACATTACTCCTAAATATGGAATTAGACATCACTATTTCTTAAAACACTTTGTAACGGAAAAATTTGGCTTTAAACATGAACGTGACTAAATTAGAGAAAAGTATGCTTCAACAGGACCGCAAGTTCAATGAGTGATTGAAATAATCTTTTAACGTTTTTTTTACAACAAAATAAAAACAACTATAAATCGGTATAATGCTTCCCTTTTTTGGAGATAAGAAATAGAAAAGTTTTTTTTATAATATCGGTTACCATGGTAAAATCGACAAAAACATGTTTTTGACGCATGTTATCTATCATTGAAATTAATATACGCGGAAACAAATTACAGAAAGCTAGCTAGGAAAATGGAAAGGGATGGAAGCCGTAAGCAACACCTTGTTTTATTAATAACTCTTTTATAGCCACGCTACATTTAATTACAAATCTATTAAAACCAAACCGGACATTTTTTACAAACATATTTATAACTTTCGGCATATCTTCGGAACCCAAAATTCAATGACATTAGAAATTAAACTAAACTTTTGAATCTCCCCTTTCCAACAACAGAAAAAAAATCGATGAATGACGAAGTTCTGCGGTAATAAACATAAAAAAAATACAACGGAATTGAGAACCTCCTTTCATTTTGACTTCGGTGTAACTTTCGCCTTCTCACTATAGTGAATTTAGGAGTGGATATAACACGAGGTCGATATGAAATCGACCTTAAATGATATGTAACCAAAATGAAAATAGTTTGGTCTTTCTAAAGGTTTATTATTATACTAGACGTTGCCCGCGACTTCGTCTGCGTGGAATTCAATATTGATGTATCTATATGTAAACATATACATATATCTGCGTGAAAAACGTTCCGCGGAAACCGTACATTTTTCAAGGATAAAAACCTAAGTGATGTTCCAGACTATAATCTATCTCTGTGCCAAATTTTGTCCAGATCTGGTCAGATGGTGTGAAGTTAGGTGGTGACAAACGTCCAACCAAACATTCGCAATTATAATATAATGATTTTTTAGCCTCCGTATTTATTTTTTCATAAATACTATCATATATCCGTCCAGAATAAAGAATAAAGTGTAATGAAGATCGGTTAAATAAGTTTTACGAACCCCCCTCCCTTTCATCCCCTTCAAAACTTTTTTCGCACTATAATGTAACATATTTCCTTTCCTAAGGTCAAATCTACCGTTTTACCGAATTTCCTCAAAATCGGATTAGTGATTTAGGCGTTAAAGCGTAACAGACAGACAGACAGACAGAGCTACTTTCGTATTTATAATATTATTAGAAGAAAGAAAAAGTAATTTTATATTCAGTTCTTTTTTAAATGAAGTATTACCTAACCTAAATAAATAAAAAATAAAATAAAAATAAATAACCATTATATTACCAAAAAAAAAACACAAACACAACCTAACAAAATGCATAAAAAAAAGAGACCGTTATCTTGAATTACGCCCATTTTTGCCCGTAGAGAAATTTATGTGAAATTTAAGTTTCAGTTTAATCACTCCAAAATGTCACCAACAATCTTAAAAGACTCGATGTTTGACCTTATAGAGTTAAGTGACGGTTAACATATATGTAATAATCTTGCTAATTTATTTTCCATGTACAGACACAGATCAGTTACGATTTTATTATATGTATAGATTTGGCAAATGATAAATATCATTTGTGATTGTCTAGTTTAGGACTTTATTCTACGTTGTGTTTTCATAGTAATCAGGTTCTTTTGGGTAATAATTTGAGTAATGAATATTCACCGAGAATTTCGAAGTCAAGTTGTCGAAGATTAATAGTGGTACACTCCGCAACAACAAATTTTGTTGTACGAGTGGCTCGCTCGACCGGTGAAATACCACGACCTAACAGAAGACAGGCGTGAAGTAGAAATTTTCTGCGTTTTGTCTGATGAGTAAGGTGCCACAGGCTTAATTTTTGTCCTCTTCCCTTTACCACCATTTTCTAATATGGAAATAGGATTTGACGGGGAAGGAGAAGAAAATGTGAAAATGAAAAAAAAAATCTGTCTATTCTCTCCTCTGTCTATTAAAGGTAGGCAACGCATTTGCAACTTACAAATGCTTGTTGCAGATGCCTATGGGTAGCAGTCACTTAGGTGACCGCTTGCTCGTTTGACACCTTCTTGTATAAAAAAGTCATAGAAAGTGTTATAATATGTTAAAGTGTTAAAATCCCTTCGCGCTTGCAAAGGGCTCAGATAAAAAACAATTGTAAAGAGTTTACAATATACTTCAGTTTTCAGAATAATCGATACAAGAATATATCGCTTCCCTCATTTCTATAAAAACATATGGAGAGGCACATGGCTCCAACAACCCACCCCGCCGTGTGCGGTGAGTGCCGATCCACTATTGGACTCCCCCGATGTAGGGACAATAGTCGGTCATTGGATTCCGTAACAAATACTGGCTAGCCTGCAAAAGAGCTCTCGGCTCGCTGTTAGTGCGTAAGCACAAATTCAATCGTTTCTCGCATGTCAGTGCGTGTTCTCCATTGTACATTGACCACCAAGATATGGTCAGTACAAGTATCGGCCTGCAGAAAGCATCGTTTGCCTCAAGAGGGGTCCCATATTGTCTGATTGCTACCGCAACCTTGAGAGCCAGCTACCATCACGTATGAGGTAAATGCATATGCTCCACAAACCATAATCTCATATCATAAACTCTTATCATTAAGTGAACTGACTTCCATGGACTACCAAATATATAATAATAATACATAATATATAATAATATATAAT
>DWLR01005956.1:0-10473 GCA_018246295.1 Papilio alexanor hazarajatica
ATATATATATATATATATATATATATTGATTTATAATTAATAACTTGTCAAATTTCCGAATTACTAAATTCAATAGTACCGAAACTATAACATGTCAGAGCTCTAATCATTCATATATTATCAACCGTCAAATTTTAGTAGTAAAAAAATTAAATTGCAAGTCAAAGAAATATTAATCTGCTTCTCGCAGTCTTAATACATTCTTTGTTGAATATACAAAGTATATTTCATATTTTTTTTTAAAGATTTAGGAACTCTTTCTTTGAAATTGAAATATTGGAACAGAAAACTGAGAGCTGTAATGCATTGTCAAGCTTTTGGTGTTTTTTTTTTGCTGTTTTGGAAAAGGTCAATTTCGTATGCGACCGTCCAAAAAAAATGACAAAATATAATTGAGTCTTGTACATTTTCGTTTAGATATATATTTCTTTAGCAGTAAATGTCAAAACATACTTATGTGTAACAATCATACATTTTAGTATTGAATTAACTTCTAAAATTGATACCATTTAAACTTGTAAATATAATTTTAGATGTCGACTTGCCGTCTTTATTAATGAGATATTTTTTACCAGTCATCTGAAAAAGGTTGATTGAATGATGCATTGAAGAGGGCAAATCGCGTAGTAATTTAATACCAATTATTTTAAGACAAACGCGCTGTGAATGTAAATGCAGGGCCACACTACGACGGTATCGTTAAAATATTTTAAAATAATTCAAACCATCTAAATCTTATCTATGTTACACTAGCAATGTAAAAAAATACAACATCTTGAATAAATAACAATTTAACTAGCTAGTGCAAAAAATCTTATCGAATAACTGTAGTGATCTGTCAACCGTGAGTTTAAACTTACGCTTGATTTTTTTTATCGTCCTAGTGTGGAGCCTAATTTATGACAATACAGTAGTTGTTACTACTTAACTATCACGTACAAAATGAACCAAATCTGTTGCGATTGTCTGTCTGCTCGTGGAAGTTGGTTTAGCTTCTGCAATAACTTGTAACGTTTTAATCTATCAAGTAACGTGGACGAAGATAAAATAAATATCAGTAAATTACAATAAATTCTTGTTTACACGCGTTAAAAGAGAAAAATCAATTATTATTATTAGCTTATTCATAGACAACAATAAACAAAAAACCATAGACAAAAGAAAAAGTATTAAAGAAATTATAAGCTATACTTGGAACACTATGGTGGATAGTAGTAAATAAAGTCATTGTCGTCGCAAAAATAATTACGTAAATTTTTGTACAGCCATTTTCGCTGGATGAAATAATCGAAAGATTTCAAATTTATCACAATAAATTGACACCCAATAATACGTAATTTCTTATGTACCTGGCAATGACAATTTACAAACACAAATGCTTCATCCATATATTTATGAATGTTTAAATATGCCAATAAATTAAATTTATGACCAACTATGTATTAAATAGGTTTTTTTAATATTTTATTCACTAATCATAAAATGTTCTAATTTATTCAATAATCTTACTCAACTTTACAACTAAAAACTGCTTGCCCTTAAATACATGGTTTCATGAGAATGTATTTTTCTATTTTTCATGCATTGCAAATATATACAATTCAAAGGAGGATGTAAAGAATATATTACACTCATCGCCATCCGCTCTTCTTCCCTAATATTAATGTCACTGTATATAATTAGGCCGTTTTAAAATATTCATGTTAAAAACATATGTTTTTACCGGTTAATGATATCGACGAATTATATGCTTTACTATTACCTTAGTTTGGCCGGTAGCCTCAAATTCGCTCGTGACTACGACCCTTACCTACCCCGATTAAATTAAAAGCGTAATATTTCCTAGTACATACTATCTTCAACACATCATTTAACATCAAAGTTGAGGTATGTACTAGGTTACTCATTAAAAAATAACCAAAACGATATTTTTGATTTTACTTTGTATTAATTTTTTTCTATCCTCCAATTAAAAAGCACTTACAATTGGCTTACGATTATTTCGCAAGGCAATTTTAACTCCTCTCTATTCGCGAATTAAATAGCATATTTAAATAAGGAACGACAGGGTTGAGCTTTTATTAAGTCTAATTTTTTTCTCGAAAATTTAGCTAAATTAGCGTTCACAGAGCAGACAATAAGAAATTTAAATTGTTACGTTGTGTTTATAGTTGTCACGAAGACGATTGTACTGCAATCGTAGTCGTGGTTGATATTTACGTGTGTCTGTGCGCGTTGAATAGGGAGCCAATGAGATCGCTCGGTACATTCGCGCGCACAGCCGCGGTGTCGTGTGTACATTACAACCACACAGTAACACGCGTCTTCGCGAGTTAACACGATACGTAATTGTCTAGAAATATTTTAAAATCTTCGATCATATTGATTTTTTATATTTCATTGACTTAGATATTCAAATAAAAATTACTGTAATAGCATTTTTGGTAATATTTTCGATGTTAGAAAAATTACGCTTTTAAAAATACTCAAAAAAAACTGTTGGATATTTAAGTCGATAGTTGATTCCACTGTATCAAATTTGATTTAATGTATAGTCAAAGTTAAATTTTACTCATTTCTGCGGACAGATTATATGAAACAAATTAATTAATTTGTTTATTCATTCTTAGTCCTCCAACTTGGTGGACATGGATGGTTTAGCGATTTTGAGACCATTCTACAGAAAGTGTTAAGCCAAATAGTTGAAATACCTAGTTGTTATTTAAAGTGATAAAAATGTAATTAATATGACTCGTTGGCGAGCTCTAAACTGATTATGGACCTCCAAGTATTACTAAAATACAGTATTCGGTGGAAAGTTCCAAGCTCAGTTTTTTTTTTTTACTAATTCCAGCACTCAGCTTTGGTCTCATTTCTCGAGTTTTGTCTGTAAAGGTTTATTCAAACAGAAACGTTTCTCATAAGTGATCATCGATACGATTGCCAATACAGTTTTTTTATGGAAGGACACTTCCTTAAACAAACCACAAACGAGCAAACAGGTTGCCTGATGTTAAGTGGCCGCTGACCATAGGCAACTGCAAGAAGCTAATGAGTTGCAGATGTGTTGCCTACTTTTAATGGACAGAGGATGGGATAAACTGAAAAATTATATTTCATTTTTTATTCCCCCCCCCCCCCTTCGTCAAATTCGCTTTCCCTTTCCTTACAAAGAAAAGGGTGGGAGGGGAAGGGTATTAGAAGTGGGCCTCCGGCACATCACTCATTGGTCGGAACGCAGATTTCTTCTACTTCACGCCTGTCTTCTGTGAGGTCGTGGTATTGCACCGGTCGAGCGGGCCATTCGTGCAACAGATGTTGTTGTGAACTCTACCACTGTTAACGCCAGCATATTAGTATCACCACTGTCGCAAGGCATCATTCATCACCATCATTTTTCGTAAGGCAAATTAAAAAGTTGTCAATTGTTTTCGTCTGAATAAACCTCGTACCTAAAATATTTCGTAAATTGTGAGCTAATTTCCTCACATTTTATGACACATTTTCTACTATTTTTGTATAGGGTTTGTAATTGTAGCGTGAAAAACGTCTCGTACCATCGTCATCTGTAGTGCTACAAAATTTTGTACGTTTTGAAACAAACTGTACATAAATACATATTGAACGTTTATAAAAAGTGTAACGTTTTATCATTGTACAGTAATTTTATAGTATCAAAGATAAGATTTGTTAGACCAAACTATGTGCATATTAAATAAACTTAACCAAAAGTATAGTAAGCGGCAATAAATATTGCACATCGACCTTTGAAAAGTCAACTCGTTAAGTACCGCTCCGTAAGCGTTACTTTAGATGCTTTATGTGACATAGTAAACGCTTTACAAAGAAGAAAGTAGCGAATTGTTTTTGCAAAGATCGATGCGCCCATTATTTATGGCCGCGTGCTATATGTGTATGTATGACGGTGTTGCGTAGATAGAGTTAAATTTTTACGTACATAATGTAAACCTACCCTTAGTTCTATACATAGTCTTAACAGAGAAAAAAAAAACTGAAATGTTTATTTCTCTGATTGTAAATATAGTCTTCATATCAAGTGTAACATTTTTAAAGAGATCACATGTGATTCATTTACAAAATGAGATTAAAACAAATTTCTTTTTTAATTCAACAAATGTCACATTTAAGATAATCGTTACTTATTTCGATTTCGTCTCGGATTTGTGATTTAACAATTTGTCGAATTTGTATACTAAAAAGTATAAATACACAAATATGTATCAATCCCACTGTCAGCCATCAAAATACTTGAAAAATATTTAAACATTGGACACGTGTATAAATAAGTAAACATTCACACAACGCATAGCACAATATAAAAAAAATATTTTTTTATTCATCTTGACTCATTTCCTTATTTATGCATAACTGTAGAAAAACAAATTGATTTAAGAGTTTAATAATTTATTTCACTTAACGCTAATGTGAAAATTGAGGCAATTTCAAATATTTCTCCTAAACATTTTCAGCATTGATTTAATTTTCATATAATTTAATATGTAGTACACAGTTACTATTTCTTACGACTGACCGGTTGGTGCAGTGGCAAGACACTTGCCTTCTGCGCCGCAGGTCGTGGGTTCGATTCCCACCCAAGAAAAACATTTGTGTGCATGAACATGTCTGTTTGTCTTGTGTCTGGATGTAAAGACCACCAGAGGACGGGCAGCAGCGTCCTTTTCTTGGTAAGGTGGAACATACTGCGATCGCCAATCCGCCTGTCAAGCGTGGCGATTATGGCATATGTCCAGCAGTGGACGATCATTGGCTGAGGTGAGTTACTATTTCATTAATAAATATAACCTTTATAATAATTATGTACAGTACGTAGTCAACATATATAATAATGTATATAGTATTTTTATAGATATAACACTTTCATCTACGAAAATCATTAATAAAACTACATATAATTTCAAGTTGATTTATAATACTGTTTATACACACAGAGAGATTGTAAGAACATTTAATATACAAGTTCAAGCTCTTTCAGATCTATCTTTAAAAAAAAACAAGATGAAACTTAATTCTCTTTAGTCTATGGTTTTTATAAATGTGAGCAGGAAAATAAACAAATGATCAATTTGGAAAAATGTTTAAGAAGATATCGAAAAGTCGTGTTTGTTAAATCTCAAAAAAAACCACTAATTCTTTGAAATGATGGTATATGTATTTTAAACACAAAAAATATTTAATCTTTAAATAAATGTTAATTGAAGTGACTATTTGAATGAACGAAAGAAAAACATTGGGCCTGATTCTATTTTTTTTTTCTTCAAATACATCATTAAATCTGTATTCGCTATTAATAATTTTATAAAACATTTATATAAAACTTGATTTTTGTAGAAATTTTGTAATTTTTAGAATGTAAAATTTTTGTAATTCCTATATAACTTGAAATTTTTATTTTCTGTTGACATATTAGAAATTGCCTTGATCATTACTTTGTTGTGCAGTAGACAACCATTGTAAACCCGCCATGCTGGCGACTTTGAGATATAGAAATTGTTTAACAATTTTATGGTCTCATAATTGATCAAAGTTCAAAACGATTTGTAAAATAGCAATATATTAAATCGATTTTAAAACAATGTCGTTTTCTTTTAATTATACTTGTAATTTTCATGTTTCAGGTACTATTCTTTGCACCAAAAATCCAAAATTGTGTTTGTGAATTAACCAAGCACAGTCAGCTTTTTCACTAATTAATGTCTGAACGTGACCCTTGTAAAAATCCAACGATATTGAGTATATTATAGTTGTCAATGGACATATTAAAGACATTTAAAATATCACTGGTAGATAGAATCAATATTAGAGTTGTATATTCATGTAATGAATATACATATCCTCATATAATGAAATTATATAGGTAACCAAAGTAACAACTATCTATTTCAATTTTCTTTCCAACTTGAAAACAACTTTGGTATTGCAGGTGATCATATTCTAATAAAAGTTATGCAATATGGGCAACAGTCATAAAATAATGAACAGAATCTATAAAAAAATGTTGAATTTTTTGTTCCTTAGCAATCCTGTAGCAACTCTGGTAGATTTGATACAACCCAATAAAGGGTACAAAATGCTGTAGGTAAATCAAACAACTAAATTACTCCATGAAACCTTTAATTTCAATAATCTGTTTAAATTTTGTTTTGTATGAAAATTGTTCACAAAATTATATTTTTATGATGTCTACAATCATATTATAAGGGCTTATTATTATTGCAATCTTTTTTAAATATTTTGTTATACATTTTCTCTGCCAAAACATACAAAGTTTACATAGGCCATAAACATTTTGCAAGCTTCAAAGTGAACATTAAAAAATAATGAAGAGGGAGCATAATCCCAGTGTTTCCTTTTATTTAAAATTACTCTCAATAAATAAAAATTGTGTGCACTATAGTATAGTTAACATAGAAACATTAGATTTTATAATAGTTTGTGATAAAAGTATTATTATCTATTTTGATGTTTAACTTTTGTTGATTCTTATTGTATTTTAGAAAACATGTGAAGATGGATTTTCACAATTAGAAGTTATAAGATAATTATTCTTTGTCAAACAGTTCGACAAATAATAATTGTTTTATATATTATATTTTTTTCTTAAATGAATTATGTTTGAAGCATATTTTAATCTAATTAAACCATGAATTACTTCATATATACACAAACTATCTCAAACAAATCATCATTGATGTTAGATAACACAACCTGTTTTGTTATGTACAAGAAATAGGCTTACTAAGTTAATTACTGCTCACTGGACTGCCAGGCAAAGTATTTAGTATTTCTGTGTTTGTATGAATGTATCAAAATTATTTCCTTACTATAAAAAATTACGATTTTTAAAACAAGTAACACATGTTGCTAAAATGTTTAAAGAATTTGTTTAAGTAAAATATAAAACATGTGACATTTCAAAATCTTATCAGAAATAAAGGTACACATTAAGTAAACAATTTTACTGGGTAAAATCAAGCAATATAATTATATATCAAATACCATTACTTTTTAATGTTTTATTGCAATAAACTGTCATATTTTTTTTTGTCATCATCTCTTTGAGACATAATAT
This sequence comes from Papilio alexanor hazarajatica, assembly GCA_018246295.1. NCBI lineage: Eukaryota > Metazoa > Arthropoda > Insecta > Lepidoptera > Papilionidae > Papilio > Papilio alexanor. The sequence continues at coordinate 7,112 of DWLR01005956.1, forward strand.
ATTTCTAGGTAAAGGAAAAAAATCAATTGCTTTTGCCAGCATTCTTAATGGTCAAATAGGTAGTAAGAAATGAAAATATGTAACAAACAGAAAACTTATATTTATCCATTGTTACAATGAAAAGAAAAGTAGCAACGGTTGAAAAATTTGACCAATTTCAGGTAAAGTCAGAGTCATTGTGGCACTATTATACTATATTATATAGCGATAGATGTATTGAATTCCAGAATATATCACAAACAGCTTGTATGGACAAATTTTCCAAAATTGTGATAATACTAAAATTTAAACCCTATACTCATTTGAATGACACAGTCAAACGTTTAAAACTTATTTAAAAATAATCTTTCCAAATAAGTGACTATAAAACTAGAGAAGGTCTGGTCTACGCAACATCTTTTAGAGGACTCATACTTCAAATTACAACTGTACAAGTTGATTGCTAATCATAGCTCTGAGTGAATCAGTTACGATACAGAAAATGCTTTTTCTGAAAAAGATTTTACGTAAGCCTCATGTAATTTATTAACAAAATCGGCATCATGTTTAAGAAGATAGTTGAATGCTTGAAGTAGTTGATTCCTAGTCAAAGGCTCAGGTGATGGCTGGACATCACCTCCTGAGGTAACAGTGAACATTGTCGGAGGCATCAGAGCCGGCTTCTGCTGAGCAGTCAGAGGATTAATCAAAGGAAACATTCCCACCTCTTCAAATTTACCATTAAAAGAGCTTACCGGATGACCAAGATCCTGTGATTGGTTCAAATATGATGCCAACGGTGAGGTTGGCTTGGGTGATGAAATATGCATTAGATTTAATTCACTCTCCAAGGGATTAGGGCCATTAGCATCTACTGTATCTAGTGGCTGCATCTTCTGCATATTGGATATCCTTTGTTGGCCTTGCGAGTCAATAGGTGTGGATTTCAGTGGGAATCCACTATTCTGTCTCATTGTATTGTCCAAGGGAACGCCACCGTTGGCATTTTGATTCTCTTGTGGAGTGACAGACCTTTGTTGTTTCTCTATATGTTCGACTGAGTGTGCAGGGTTACTCATAAGCCTTTGCAGAAGTAATGGACCCTCACGAGAGTCGGACGGCCGCGGGCCAAACACGCCTGGGGACGGAAGGGAAGACACTGCTGGCATTTGCGCAGCAGCTCCGCTACCAGCCTTAGCAAAGAAGTCCATTACGCTTTGCGACGTCATATCCGGAGCTCTAGACGGTGTCGAATCATTTTTGTTCGTTAGACCTTTGTTAGATTTAAAATCATCTTGAGCTTTGCTCAGCATGGTAAATATGTCAACTGGAGCACTAGAGTTAGCGGGAGTATTATATACAGGATTTTGCGCCATATTTTCAGCCGGTTTCATCGAATCTTTAACGATAGAGTTCAATTTTGTGGCCACCCTAACACACTCGTCTTTATCGTAAAACCATATGCCGTAAATACGGCACTTGGAGTTCCTATAAAGCAGGAAAGGCTCCTTTAATTGTAACTCTATTCCTTTTGACACTGGTTCAATTAAATTATTCGTATTTAATCTGTTCATAATTACCAAACTATGATACGGTTCACCATTTCTACTGTACACAAACAATGCGCCTTCGATGTTAGTTTTCTCCCATTCTTGTTCTTCGAATGTATACAGAGCAACGTGGGTAGCACTATCTATTATTTCTCGCGCATATGGATCTGCCCTCTTTAAAGCTGCGAAATTCATACGTAGACCAGTGTCAGCCATTTTTTAGCAGCAAATACTACTTTTTACACAAGGAGCATCACAATAAAATGACAAGAAGCAAGAATAAGTTAATCGCCATTTTTTGTTAACGTTCCGATTTTTGTTTTTCTGTACAAAATATAAACAATAAAGAGAACAAAAATATGATAAAATTAAAATAAATAAATATTGGAATGTACTATTAAATTCAATGTTAAGAACATTTTTTGGTGTTTTAACTTAGAAGAACTTAATCTTATGATATTATACTAATGCTATGAAGGTATTTATAGCATTAATCAATAAATGATATTTAGTACGAATCTTCACTAACAGCCTTCGGAGTCACCTAAGTCATTCTAAGGAAGTGATTAGGTAAACCAAACTCAGTAACCAACATAATTTAAACCAAAATAGAGTAGTATTGTCTTATCGTACGCGCATTTTTACTGTTTTCTGAAGTTTTCTTTCTTCAAACTCTACGAATAAAAAGTTTCCACTCAGTACAAACTTTTCCAGTTTTATTATTTCTTATTAATAAAACGTTATATTCATCACCATGCATTGAAAAAAAACCCATTAAAATAAGACTCGTGTTATTTTTGCATATATAACAGATAATACCCAATTATCCCTTTTAGTTTCGCACTGGTGTTGTTTTAAATATTTCATCTTTGCACATTAATTTAGTATAAAAATCTATATATGTCCATTTCTACTGAACCTATTTTCGATATACTTTTGAAGCATAAATTAAAACGTAAATATTTAAATTACATGTTAAGGTGAATATGAGTGTATTTTAAACTATAGCTCGTTATCAATAAAAGTACTAAGTTGCGTCAGCACTTTAAGTATCGTTATCAAAGTTCTTTTGTTTAGGCATTGGTCTGTCAGTAAAGATGGGATATACTAGGTAAATTACGTACTTAGTATTTCGAGTATGAGTATTTCTAAATAAGCGTTCCAAATAATAGTTCCTAGAAGTATTTAGGAGTATCGATTTGCGGCGGAAGAGCAAAATATACATACATACATATACTTGATATATATATATATAATGTTCATAATCATTTTAAAAATTACACTTAATTATTCAGGTATATATGACTACTTACGAAATTCAAACATTATCCACACTCAATTTTCAATTATTTTAGACGACCGCGATATTTTTTTATTATTGCACATATAATTTGAAAACGCATGTACTATGTATATTATAAATCGTTGCAAACAATATAATATTAGTCGCAGTCAAACGAAATGCAAAACCTGTATTAAATTCAAAACCTTGATACACACAAAAATACGAAACATTGTATTGTCTTTTAACGTTTACGGTCGAGCATCTATGCACTCACCACGCGGTTGTTGAATCACGCTCTGACTTATTATTATTATTAATCGTCAAAATAAATATTTTTTCAAATGGCCGATCGTTATTCTTAAGCCGATTTTTGTTCGGTGCTGGCTTCCATATGCACAGAAATATGTCAGTCTCACTCATCTCTTGCTCGACTACGACAATTTGAATATGATTCGAATCGATCTTAATGTTTGACAAATAAAGTCGGTTTTCGATTCACATACTTGTCCGTCGAAATCGTAAAAAAATAAATTCTACAAAACCACAAA
>DWLR01005957.1:0-10472 GCA_018246295.1 Papilio alexanor hazarajatica
CCATAATCGCCACGCTTGGCAGGCGGGTTGGCGATCGCAGTATGTTCCACCGTACTAAGAAAAGGACGCTGATGCCCATCCCCCAGTGGTATTTACGTCCAGACTCAAGACAAACAGACATATTCATGCACACAAATGTTTATCCTGTGGGTAAATCGAACCCGCGACCTGCGGCGTGAAAGGCAAGTTAACTTACCGCTGCGCCAACCGGTCAGTCAAACGTCTCATTACAAATCTATTTAACATACCAATTCAGGCTTGCAATTGGCTTGTCTAAAATCTACGAATATGTCAATTTTCAATATATCTTTAGAACCTAAGATTCAATTCAAAATTCATTGGGTCCCCCATGCAAATGTCCCATCCTTTGCCATAAAAAATTATATCTGTTCATAATAAACTGACATGAAAAAAAACCTCACGAACGAAGTGAGAACCTCCTCCTTTTTGAAATCGGTAAATAAAAGACAGGATAAGTGAATAATCGATCTCAAATAATATGATGATAATATGTAATTTCTTTTATTCAGTAGCTGTTGGCTAATTATATGCAAAACTTATAATCTGGTGACAATGACTACTAATTAATTATACTTAACACTTAACGTAATTACAGGCTAACTCAACCATTTTAATGATGATAGCGCAAAAATGCAAACTGTACAAACTAATAATTAAGACGAAAAGAAAAAAACCCTATATACTTATATATAAATATCTCGGTATGTGTTTAAATTTTCATATATTACATGTTTGTAATATACATGTTTGTAATTTTAAAAGTAAAATTAAAAACATGTATATTAACACAGTTTTGTACCTTTAAAGATAACAATGTTGGATTGTTTAGATATTTTGATGTGATTGTGTTAGATTGGATAATATGAAAACAATGATGATAAAGTATGGCGTACAGATGGCGGATTATTTTAAATTTTTAGTCCGTATTAGCCGACCTAGAAAAAAAACACCGAATTAAAAAAAAATATTTTTTCTCTTATTCGAGGTTGTATATAATAAAAGCAAGTTCCGTAAACTGACCCGATAAAATTCATTTTACTAAAATAAAATCAATAATTTAATTAATTTAACAACTACATTTTTCGAAAGTTGCACAAAAAAATACAGTAAATGAAGGAATAATAAAATTGTTCCTTGATGAAATAATAATTGCTTTCATGACCTAAACTATACCTAAACTAATGGTAATTACTACTGCTGCTACTAATAATAGATTATAATACTATGACAGTCACTCACCTTTTGAATACTTCTTGAACACTGTAACACTCCTAAAATCAATAGAAACAATTAAAATGCGAGTAAAATGCGACACGATTTGTGAACGTATGCATATATATAGCTGACATTCAAAATATTTATACAAACACACAGTGACAATAATGATCTGGGAAAGTCCAAAGTATTTCGCAATCCATGGAATACAAGTATAAAATATTGTTATCTCACGGCATTGGCTTTTTGTTTCCTATACGATACTTTTCTGTTTATCAAAATGCAAACAACAAGTAAATGTTTTCTTAAAAGTAAGTTTCAAGTATTTTTAAAGACTAGGCTATTTCTAAAGCAAGGTTAACGAAATATACGATTTTTAAATTTTAAATTTGTACTAAGGCACCATGCCTTAATAGTTGTTTTTTTTTGTAGAATATCAACATTCCCGCGTTTTCTGGAATCTCGTAAGGGTCGTCACTATTTCATCCTACTCAAAGTCTAACCACGTCTCTGCAAACTGCAGCTCATCTGCTTTTTGCTATATGTGACCGTTAACTCTTGTCGTTTGCATTTTTCTTCATAAACAAACTTACTACATTCAAAGTTACACATTACTAAACTGAACAAAACTGAAAAGCCGAGGATTTATAGGGGCAAATGAATTAATTGATCTTCAAACCCCCATCTAAAGAACTAGTAAGATAGACAAAAATTAATATGTACGTTATCTAAAGCAATTTCTTAAGTGTTTTTTTTTATGTTTAACATTACAGAAGTTCAGATCTATCCTATCGTCCTATCGTCTTTAAAACGGTAGACAGAGGCACTTTAAATCTTGAATAAATTTTCTTGACTTAATTTTTTTCAACGGCTAGCAATTTTTATCTTTTTCGCCAAGGTTGAATTTTAAATTTGGTTAAAATTTTATGTTTTCGTATATAGAGATTTAATTCCAGTGCTATTTAACCCGAATATGGAAAACGGTCTGGCTGGCAGACTTCTAAATCACGAACGTAACAGTTTGAGCTACTTAACCGACTTCAAAAAAGGAGGAGGTTCTCAAATCGCTTGTAGTTTTTATGTTTGTTATGTCAGATTTTTTTTATGAATGAATCGAGTTCAATATTCTGTTTGCTGGAAAGAGGAAATTCGCAAGTGGGTTCCATTTCATTTTAAATATTATTGAGTTCCGAAGATGTACCGAAAATTGATATAACGAATAACCAATTTAAGACAAACTCTGTTTCAATTTAATGGATTTTTAATTAAACCTGGCTATGTATTGCTTAAAGATTTAGAAATAAAATTATACCTATAAATTTAAAGTCAATTTTTTTTTTTAAGTTTTTTACACAAAAGCTTCCATTTTACCGCCAGCTTATATTGCTCTTCAAATTCGACCATCGAGCGACTAGTTTAATGTTGCAATAATTAGACGGCATAGATAATAACAATTTCATATTAAATTTCATTAAAATTTTCACAACCACACCTGATAACAATAAACACTATACGATTCAAACATATAAATATTTTTATGTCATAACACTGTTATCTCTGATAATGCAATCAGACATGTAAGACGATGACGATCTGTTAAAGTTAACGTCTTATATGCCTATTTGCATTTACGAGGACAACGATTTAACGACCTAACAAAAAGAAAACCAACTTCAAATTTGTAGGTTTACATATACAAAAACAGCTTCATTTACAATATAGGTTGCCACTGACAATAACAACTTTTTGACACATGTTATCCATCATCGAAATTTATACACGCAGAATCAAATTACAAAAAAAAAACGGGATGAAAATAAGAAAAGAATGGGTGCTAAGCTCCTGGCGAGGTAGCCTAGTTTTATTTATATGTCCTTTCTAGCCACGATACGTCTCATTACAAATCCATTAAACCGAAACAGGACTTGTCTTAACTCAACCAATATATAACTTTACTTTATGTCTTCGGAACCCAAGGTTCGAAGCCATTCAAAATTAAATAGGACCAACTTATGAAAATTCTCTTTCCAACAAAAAAAATTAAATCGGTTCATAAAAGACGAAGTTCTGAGGTAACAAACATAAAAAATACCTTCGAATTGAGACCCTCCTACTTTTGAGGTATGTTAATAAAACGTTTACCATATGATGATATCAGATCGTTCAAATCATCTTTACTAGGTTATTTGTTTATTTTTACAAATAAATTCACATAGACACAAATAAATTCAATATTTATTTTTATTTTCCGATGAATGCATGACAGATTGCAGTTAACTGTGCTTTGGACATATCTTATGGTTTAAAATAAATCTCAAGTTAGACAAACTTAATGTAACGCATAAATATTATTGAAATACAATATATGAATATCAAATATAGATAAATTAATAAAAACTCGAAAAAAATAATAATACTATAGGATTATAAATAAATACAAGATGATGTCATATTTAATATATACATTTATACTTCGGGACACGGAAGTGGAAACACATGATAGGCACAGTTACCTGGAAAGTTTTTGATAACAACATTATATTATGCATAGCTGATTCCCGGCACTATATTTGTATAGAACATGTACTTGATATATATATATGACTTTTTAAAGAAAAGATTTTAATGTAAAAATGGCTTCGTCAACACTGAATTCTGCCCAGGTTCTTTCTACCTTTGTGTCTCGAACTATACCTACATGAAACTTATATGAAATTAAGCTGCCAAATATCAAGCAGGCTTGGCATCATATTTTATTCAGTTTTGTGGGTTACTAGATGTAACTAGGGTTACTAATATTTATAATATATTAGTCCAAAAAAAGCTTATATAAATAAAAAGGAGAAAAAATAATCATTTTGTTATTTTAAAAAATTCACACACCTTAAAACACGTTTTCAATGAGTCACTATTTTAATTTTAATATTTATCGCCCAGTGGTAGATATCCGACTATAATTAACATAACATGGCACTCACGCCCGTAACCCAAAGGGGTAGGCAGAAATTACGGATTTCCATTTTTTGCGATCCTGGCAGACCTCTCACATCTCTCCATGTATATCCATACATATAAGCATACATGCTCGTCCGTTGCGGGTACTCCTTGTATCGCCTTTCTTTACGATGTCACTAATTTAATCGATATGCAAGTTATTCTGGAACGCTCCCTACCAACACTACTACTCACTTTTGACTATAATTCTTTAAGTTTTATCTAATTTAGTGATTTTTAAATACAAATAATAATTTTAATATTCTCCACTTCTCCTCGTGCACGTAATGTTCCTTATATATATTCTCATGATATAGGTTTTCTAAATTATAGATATTTAAGCTGAGAACTGCCGCGATGTCTCGAAATCAGTTATAGTTTCTAAGCGCCATACCGTGCGTCGTTTTCTCAGACTTCGATAAAAGAAATAAATCAATTGGTAATCTTGTTTATAGCCTTATCAAATCGCTTGAATCATTTCCACGCGCAATATCCGGCAGTTAAAACAAAACAAACACGCTGGCTCGCCAAGGATTTCAACTAGAGTGACACATTCTGGTTTTTCCCTAACTTTCATCCCACTCGAATCGCTGATTAGGTTTAAATGGTGTAAGGACATGAAAGTAATTCAACAATCAAGGATAAGGTTTACAAATGTCAATAACGTATTTTGTTTTTACCTGCAACTTTTTACATTATATACGACGCGCCGAATACAAACACGAACCTAAACAGGGCTTATTATAATATCCTTAGTATCGTCGTATCGCCATTTGTATCACTTCCTTTTGCACGATATTAAAGATCATCATTCACCATCAAGGCACCCTCGAATCGGAATTCGAAATGCGTATAGAGTGACCTAGTAGACCTAGTAGTGACCCTTGTGCCTAGCCATTCCATGGAGCGTCCGCCTAAGCGTTCTAAGAGCTCCCGTAACTCCGCCGACATGCGCGAAGAGTCTTTACATTGTGAGGTTGTAGTCGAGACTGATATAGCTCGCACTCGCCCCAGCAATGGCGAAAATACGTTGATTTCCTGCCACGAATAAGCTCTCATTATACCATGGGCATTAATCAGACCCAAAAACAGATACATGCGCTACTAAAAAAAAAATAAACACAAATTTACCCTTGACAGGTGGAACTCTGTTTGCTCTTTTCATTTGTAAAATATGGAATGGAATAGAATTAATGAAAAAGAAAAGAAGTAAAATAAGGCACAATTCCTATCAGAATAAAAAGCACGATTAAACCCGTTTTGTTATGTTGTATTTCTTATAATTAATAAACTAGTACCTATTCAAAATTCCACCTGATGTTAAGTGGTGACATCGCCAAAAATAGGTACACACTAGTTTCGTAACATCCTATTCACTCAGCATATTAAGGGCTAAATTATATAAATAACACATACAAAGTTATTCAAGCCATAATTCTTATTGTCACCTAAAATTATTGTATGACATATACATAGCATTAAATGAAACAATTGCTATAATGGCATTCGATCTTTAGACAAAAGCAGGAAAACTCAAAGAAAGGACGTTGCATTTTTATTATTCAATTACACAAGTGCAAGTGTTACGAAATAAACGAGATGGATACACATCGAGGAAAATGCAAAAGCGCTAAAGCATTGACATTATTTTTTTTTCTTGTGTATTTTAATAAAATAAGTAATAGTCTAATTAAAAATGAAAAAAAAGAATAAACCCGACTCAAACCGTCTAAGCTACAGATTACAATGGAACGGACAAACATACCCGAGAAAAACATTACCCTCATGAGAGTCGGGGAGTATGCATAAATAAGAAAAAAAAACAAACAATCAACTGTCTTGTCTGGGAAATTTAAAGTTCAACGATTTTTGTAATAAAAAGACCTAGGTGCTTGACCACAATCCCTGATGTTAGTGGCTGAAGTTGGTGGTGTAGATGATATAGAATGACGTAGATGATATGGAATTAATACAAAAAAGACGTAAGATTTATTTCCAGGCCCATACTGTAGGTCTCGACTACCTATCTTTTTAGACTTATATGGTCAGTCTGTAGCTTCGTCATAATTCAGCCATAATGCCCGGTCTTCAATTATACAAGCATAGAGTTGGGCATGCGTAGAACTCATCCGCCTCGTTAAAGGAATCAAGCAATGGAAAATTATCATCGCATTGCAAAAACTAATAGCCGTATTCAGAGCCATGTGCCAAGAAGTCTTAGGTATAAAAACAGCTGCTAAATTGCCTGAACTGCGCGCCTCTAAATAGTATTTATCAATTAGATGACAATGCAATTAATTTTAACGAACATCCATCCATCCATCACAGCCTATGATCGTCCAATGTTGGACTTTGACGGACCGATTATTGTGGTTGGTAATATGCTCGCCTTTCACGCCGCAGATCGTGGGTTCGATTCCCACCCAGGACAAACATTAGTGTGCATGAACATGTCTGTTTGTCTTAAGTCCTTTTCTTAGTACGGTAGAACATACTGCGATAGAAACTCGCCTGCCAAGCGTGTCGATTATGGCACATGATACGGCGCATCAATGGAGGATTATTATCGAACATACATTTTTACAATAAAAATGGGACATAATAATATAATAACAAGAATTAGATAGTGATAGGTTTGCATATATGTAGGTACTCATACCAGAGTATCGGACCATAGTATGTCCTTTATTGTAAAAGTGGCGTTAACCTATACAATATTCTATTCACAAATCTCACACCAACAGTTAAAATAAACTATCCAATAAGGAACTGTGCTTTTACATTATTAGGCAACAGTTATTTTAAATATAAAATCAAGTGTACATCTAGAAAATTTCACAGAAATTTCTCCATCAATCATGTGGTCTGTCTTCGCAGTATTTACAAACTGTCATGTAGTGACCAGTTGCAGTAACCTGCTTCACTGTCCAAAGATCACAATTCTCAAATATAAATCAATTTATATTCCGAATGTAAAAGATGGAGACGGTTAATGGATCATTGTGCAGTCCGTCCTCATCTATGCTACGTGACTTGCTCTATAATTAATCAATTTTCTTTGAAGACGACCCATGAGATCATAACATTTAATTTGAATTTTACCTTATATCAATTATATTGTTAACGTCAAACCTGATATTCATTTAAACATTATTTAGTGTCTTTGTAACGGATAGTCATTGCTTTATTTTAACCCCAATTCGGTTCAAAGGTGGAACGCTAATTACTTGCTTGTAAATACTCTTAAAGACATTTACATTGAATATTTTTTATTAGAAAATTCTATTTCTTGAAGTAATAATAATAAGTATTCTCATGTAGTTAATAATGAATAATTTAACTAAATTTCTCGTTTTTTAATTTCAGATGAGGCATCCAAATCTACCGGCATCATTGCCGGTGATGCTATGGATTCTGCTAATCGTCGTTTTACCAACGAAGACACAGAACGCAAATCCGATTTCATCGTTAATGCATTTCTTACGAGAGGGCACTACCCATTTAGACAGTGAACCACCCGACCAGAACAATTTGCTGACAGAGTATGATTTCATAATCGTCGGTGCAGGTACTGCGGGATGCGTACTAGCTAATCGACTAACAGAAATAACCGACTGGAAAGTACTATTAGTGGAAGCGGGTAACAATGAAAATTTCGTAATGGACATTCCAATTTTAGCAAACTATCTTCAATTTACTTCTGCAAATTGGGGCTATAAAACGAAACCTTCGAGCAAATATTGCGCCGGTTTCGAGAATCAGCAATGCAATTGGCCACGTGGCAAAGTCATCGGTGGATCTAGTGTTCTCAATTACATGATATACACGAGAGGCGCATCAAACGATTATAACAAATGGAAACAAATGGGTAATGATGGCTGGGGATGGGATGACGTTCTACCTTATTTTAAAAAAGTGGAAAATTTTAATATACCATCAATAGATAATCCCAAATATCATGGTCATGATGGGTTTCTTAACGTCGAATATTCCCCATTTCGTACAACCAAATCTAAAGCATGGGTCAAAGCGGCACAAGAAATGGGCTTTAAATACGGAGATTATAACGGCGCTAACCCTTCAGGAGTTTCTTTCTTGCAACTGTCTATGAAAAATGGTACACGTCACAGTTCAAGTAGAGCTTACTTGCATCCCATTAATAAAAGGAACAACCTGCACCTATCTAAGAATAGTATGGTGACGAAACTTATTTTTGACAAGACAAAAACTAAAGTAATCGGAATAGAAATGGAGAAACGAAACAGAAAATATAAAATTTTGGCAAAAAAAGAGGTTATACTGTCAGCTGGTGCAATTAATTCACCGCAATTGTTGATGATTTCGGGAATAGGTCCCAAAAGTCATTTGGAAGCTATGAATATTCCCGTAGTGAAAGATTTACCCGTTGGATATAATTTAATGGACCATATAGCTGCAGGCGGAGTCCAATTCATGGTTAGTAAGCAAAACTTGAGTCTCAATACAGAGTACATATTAAATCATTTAGATTTGGTATTTAAATGGATGAGAACTCATAAAGGACCTCTATCGATTCCTGGTGGATGTGAAGCACTCATATTTATGGACTTAAAAGATAAGTTCAATTCTACTGGCTGGCCTGATATGGAACTTCTATTTATTAGCGGAGGATTAAATGCAGATCCTTTGTTAAGAAAGAATTTTGGTTTCGATGAGCAGATTTACATGGACACATACGCATCTTTAGAAAAACATGACGTATTTATGGTATTTCCGATGTTAATGCGACCAAAATCGAAAGGCAGAGTTATGTTGTCGAGCAGAAATCCTAAAGCCCATCCAACTTTAATACCGAACTACTTTGAATATCCGGAGGACCTGCAGAAGATAGTCGAAGGTATCAAAGTGGCAATTCAAATATCAAGACAAGCGTCGATGAAAAAATTGGGGGCGAAATTGTACGATGTGCCAATAGAAGACTGTTTGAAGTACGGACCGTTCGGTAGCGATTCTTACTTCGCTTGCCAAGCGCAAATGTTTACATTCACAATCTACCATCAGAGTGGTACGTGTAAAATGGGTCTGGCCAGCGATCCCTCAGCAGTTGTCGATTCAAGACTCAGAGTACATGGTATAGCAAAACTGAGGGTAATCGATGCCAGTATCATGCCAGATATCGTTTCGAGTCATACGAACGCCCCAGTTTTCATGATAGCCGAAAAGGGTGCTGATATGATTAAACAAGATTGGAAGAGGATGAGATAACGACTATGTTATAATTATATAGAATATTAGGAAAAATCTGTGATTTAACTTATTGAGGGGCATATGCTGCCCCCGTTACTGTGTTTACAGTAAGCAAAATTCAAAAGTCGCAAAATTTGAAACGCGGGAAATTGCACTTATATATCGAAATTTTGAAATTGTATCTTTATGATTATACGCTAATACCTTTGTTAAAATTTAAGATAAAAAAAAATGAAAATAGTGGTATGAAGGTCTAGGTTTCTGGATTACGTTACATCAAAAAGTTACATATCTTAACAACGAAACAACTCACTGATAACCGATAACTGGGGCAGTATAACGTTAAGATTGTATTTAATATTGTGGCTAGTTATTGACGTTATATAACATTGATAAACCGCTCTGTACAAGTGTACATTTAGGTAAAAAAATTAACTATTATATTAAATTTAAGCAGTAGGATAATACTGAAAAAAATATTTATTTATTTATTCAATTAATCATTTATAAATTTCCAAGTATAACGGAAAACATAATTAATCACACGAAAGCACATTTATGTTATCTTAAACCATTGGATATTTTGGATAAATGCCGTAGGCGACTAGTACATGACATTAAATTACACATAACATTTTTGCAGCTAAACCGTCTGCCTAACAAACAGTATTGTAAGTCATTCATAATCATTACCATTTATAACATTAAAATTCTAAAATAAATTTGGGAGAATTTATAGTGGTATTTTTGACACATCCTGTGATTTTCTAAATAGAGGATTGTTTACCACACTCCAATTTTTTTTTTTATTTCTAGAAATTATGCATAAATTCATCATGAATTTATAATTTTTTGTTTAATACTAGGAAACTTCATGTATAGGTAGAATTATTTTTTCACATTTTTGACTTGGCTGACCGGTTGGCGCAGTGGAAAGACACCTTCCGCGCCGCAGGTCGTGGGTTCGATTCCCACCCAAGACAAACATTTGTGTGCATGAACATGTCTGTTTGTCT
>DWLR01005958.1:0-10471 GCA_018246295.1 Papilio alexanor hazarajatica
GATATTGATGAATAAATAAATATTTTTTTCATAAAACGAAAATTCTCGTTATTTTTTGAACACACCTCGTATATTTAAAAATGAAAGTGTTATAAATTAGCGTTATACACTTTTTCTTTTTCATCAATAAATGATAAGATATTTGAGGATCCTTGGAGTACATAATCTTTTAGCTTGTTGTCATTTATTCCGGAAATAGTGTCAAAATGTGTATTAACCGATTTGCAGTAATTTTTGTCATTAATATTTCTAGAACTACATAATTTTTGAACTTTTTTGCATTTCTTGGGATATTGTTGCAAACTCTGTTTGAACATAGTATTAAATATTTTTAAATTTGAAAGATCATGAGCTTGGTTTAATTTTTTTTTCTTTTTACGAAATTTTTCTGCCATTAAACTATGGAAAATATCCAAATCGTTTCTATCAAAGTTTTCCTTTTCAAGTGTAAAAGTTTCCGACTGTTTCGTATTTCTTGTCTTGTAACTGAAATTCATATCACGATATGGATCTTGGATTGTATCCTCGCTGTAGATTGATTTAAGTTTATTGATATATGACTCGTCCTCATTGTCATCACTAGAATCTCCAAAATACTTTACTGTATTCATTGATAGATTGCCTTTGTAGAAATAATCGTTGGGAAGAGTACATCCTCTTACAGTGAGTTCTGTTGATGTGCTAAATCTCGGTACAGTCATCGGCTGCTGGTAGATACACTCAAACATTCCCGTCGGTGCCTTTGGGTCAATTGTGTGATCTATAACAACTATTAGAAACGATTAGTAATTAAACTTGATGCAATTGTTACTAGAATAAAAGCTCGAATTAACAGTAGGATACTCATGGGCCTGGCTTAGCTCTTACAATTATTTTGGTTTCTCTGGAGGTTGAGCGTCTTAGCCCACTCCGGAGCCCTAGGACACATTAAAATATAACACCCAAAACAATAGGAAATGGGATCAAATTGCGAAATTATTGTAAATATTATTATCCTCTTTTACTCTCTAAAATAAGGTAATGGTAGTCCTGGGTTCGGATCCAGTGTGCCGTTATGGTAAAGACGGTACAGTCTGAACAGCTATAACTACACTATGCTGTAGGCTATTGCTATTGTACGAGTATGTGTAACAAAACAAAAGAAAAATATTTCATATCTTGAATTTCAGATATACATATAAATATATTATTACTATACTATATATTTTAGAATTTTGTATCGGATAAAGCTTACCTTTAATAACGTCGTCCACAACTGCTGGACAGATCTTGGCGGTTACCTCTGTCGTATTAGTAAGATCAGGACATGAGTTTATTTCAATCAGCCACGGTGTATACTCTTCGTCGAGCAGAAAATCGCAGCCGTACAGCTCAAAACGATTTTTGCAGATCGGCAAAGAATCCTGGCCACTGAGCATAATGCCAATAATCGATTTCTTCATACCGGGATAGATGATATGTTCCCATACGCCGTCTCCTCCGATCTTGCTTAAATACTTTTTGTACATATTCAGTTCCCACATATTGTTCGTGGGCAGCTCTGAATGTCGACCCGCGTAGTTATTATATTTCTTTTGTACGGCGTTGTTTGTTAGATGTATTGATTCGTGATAACTTTCGAGGTTATATTTTTGCGAACTAAATTTCAAATAGCAGTCTTTATACATCCAAATGACCAGGGGGTATGTACTTGTTACCAGATAATATTGACGTATGTCAAATTTTGTTTCATGAATTAACAGCGGTTTTTCTGAAATTTTTAACGAGACATGTAGGATTGAATAATAAAACAATGTATTCTTTCACATTCAACAAAAAATATACATATGTATAAAAAAAGTCTTTAAAATTATTTATCTTATTATGCGTAAGTACAGAATGAAAAAGATGCTTGTTCATGGATGGCGCGCATCAATATTATTGAAAAGAAGTTATTAAATACTCATTAGCACCGCTCTAGAATTGTTTTAAAGCTATATTTCTATTAAAAAAAAATCGTAGCTTGAGCTCTGCTTTATATCTACCGCCGCCCATGAACATCCACAATACCAGAGGCACCGCAGATGCGTTGCCGGCCTTTTAGGAAGGAGTACGCTCTTTTCTTGAAGGACCCAAGTCATATTGGTTTGGAAATACCGCCGAGGACAGATCATTCCACAACACAGCTGTACGAGGCAGAAAGTATCGGGAAAACCGAGCCGTAGTGGAATGCCAACCATCAAGATGGTGTGAATGGTATTTGGCGTTCTGTCGAGTTGTGCGATGACGAAACTCAGCGGCAGGAATCGTTCCAAACAATTCTTCGGAACACTCCCCATGGTAGAGGCGGTAAAAAATGCAAAGAGAACTGACGTCCCTTTGCAAGGCCAGTGTCAAGCCGATCAGTAAGAGCACAGTCGTTGACGATTCGAGTCGCACGTCGTTGTACACGGTCAAATGGAAGAAGCTGGTATTTGGGAGCACCAGCCCAAAGATGCGAGTAGTATTCCTGTAAGCGGTGGGCCGGCGTGAAATACTGCTTCGCTCTTCCGAACACACAAAGCTTTTTGGAGGCCAATTTGGTCTTACCTTTCAGATGACCGCGGAATTGGACGTCTCTCGATATGTCAACGCAGAGAATACTGATGCTGGCTGAGGTAACCAAAGGAGTGTACTCGAAGTTAAGGTTAACGATGTAGAGTTGTTTTTAGCGGTAATATATTTCCTGTCCTATCTGACTTACCGATATATTTTTGGACGACGTATTTAGCATTGGCCTTGTTCAATAATTCTATGATAACATCTAATTTAGAGGCCATTCTTATCCCCCTGCCTCTCGACCAATGACCTGGCTTAATAATCCAAATATTCTGATAGCCCTCACATCTTACTTGTGGACGATACACATAAACTTTTTCCAATATAAATTGCGCATATCCAATATAAAGAAGCAGTCTATTTTCTTTATCGGCTTCGAATAGCTCTTTGTTAGTTATAAGGCGGTAGTACTTTTTTAAGAAAGCACTCCACTGTCTGGTGCTCACTGATTTAATGGGATTATCGATATCTCTATTACGTTTTTGTAGCAAATATTCTTTGCATCTGTTCAATGCAAAAGTCATCACCTTCATTGGAATAGTTCCATTTTCGGCAAATATTGTAATATTATTCGCAAGCATAGATATTACCCATTGTATAAGACTAGTGCACGCTGTTATTCGATAATCTGCTATAAATTCTTCTATTTCACCACTATCGTAGCTATTGTAAGTTCGAGGACAGCACACTTCAGCTACGTCTTCGATGTAAAACCAGTAATTTATTTTCATATATGTGCATAAACCTTGTTTCGTAGTCCACAAAGCGTCCGCTTTAAGCTTATTGACAATAGTCTTACATTCATTTTTCATGTCGATGGCGGTATCATAATCTTGCTGAGTGTCGCGCCAAACGAAATTAGGATTGCATTTCTCAACTAAATTCGACAGCATAAGCCTCTCTAATTCGTAATGTATATCTGCTTTACTAGATAATTTCCCACTATTAACTCTAATCATATTTAATCGATTTGGTGGAATTTTTTCTACCCACCCCCTTTTTTCTAAAGCTTTACGCACCGCGTTGCATGTACCGTAGATGGAAAATATTTTATTATCCCTTTTTGCCTTAACAGCAAGATCTTTTAATTTTGTATACCGAGTAGATTTGTTTTGCAAACTTGATATTATGTAAGATTTTTCTTTTGAAGTAAGCTCCAGCGAACGGATTGTATTTTTGTACATCGTTGGATCTCTTTTACAAATAACTTTTTTTCGTGTTGTAATATTTTTCGGTGATTTTGTGTGAACTGAGCGTGGCTCTTTGATATCTTTACTTTTGTTATTATTGAAAGATATTTGTTTCTGAAATAGATTATAATTCTTGTAAATAAATTTAGTGTGTTGGTTTACTTTATTTTTCTGCACGGATTATTGTCTAGTTTTAGCATTATACGTAAGCCATTTTTAGGTAGTAAAACATTTCAAAAGAGTACACAGTAATTATCTCTATATGTTCTATATTAAAATGAATTGCCTTTCGTTAATACCGCCAAACTTAACTAATTTTGTAATTATTTGAATACCTAATAATTTTTTGTTTTATTTGCCTTGACATTGGATTGATCATGCAAAAAAGAACAGTAGTAGTAAAAAATAATATGAAAAAATTTAAATAGGTAATTTTGTATAAAAATTCGTACTTCGGAAACTCAAAAGTTGGCGCGCGCATTAATCGCGCATCACAGGTTTTCTATCATACACTGGTTTGTATGAAACTTGCACAGGTCAGTATCAAGCTTGGATGTCATTTTCATACTTGCACAGGTGTATATCAAGCTTGCGTGGCTCAGTAGCAAACTTGCACAGGTCAGTATGAAACTTGCACAGTTTAGAAAAGTTTAGAAAAATGTCACATTCCTTCTTTGTCCGTTTGCCTTGGCTTCTGGCTGGTTTCTTTCTTGGCGGCATTTTTTTTAGATTTTGATGGGTCTTTTATTTATCTTTTGATCATTTTTTTTGTCCTATGCAATTCATACTATAAATGTTAATTTAATTAAATTTATTTCGTAATGAACAAATTGTAATACTAGAGTAGGAATTGATTTAATTAATTAATTTTGAATTCTCCCACATACGTTTTGACCAGAGGCATAGTACGGTTTTTTGTACGAAATTATAGAAACACTTACCTATTTAATTTCCGAAAATAATTTAATGATAATCACATTACTTCCTTTTTCCCTTTTATTTTATTTGTTAAACTTATTGAAATTTGACATTTTTGATTTCGATGACAGTTGTGAACCATAGATACACATATATTGCTTATTTTTATTCGTATTATAAACGATTTGTATTTGGAGGAAATACTATTAACAATATTTGACATTTTATAACGTTTAATAGTTTTAATGAAGGTTGGAACCAGATGGAACATAAAATATAATAACGATGTTCCGCCTTAAAAATTAAAGCTAATTTCGGAAGTTGCTATGAATAAATATTATTTTTTAGTTTCTAAAACTTTTGTAATTACGGATGTTTACCTAGCCTGCAAACCATCATGTAAATGATAATGTTCATGTTTGTCATCTGCGAGGTTACCCTCTAGGGTTGTCCAACACTGCCATAGTTATCATACTACAAGTGTTTCTGAGCTTACTCTGAGTGTTATGACGTTTATTCCGTTTCGATTGTGAATGTAAACGCTGCGCTGCGATGCGATTTCGTTGCAATATAACCCCAAAGTTGCTGTATCGATTCACAGCAATCTTATAAGTTTTCTTTGGTAGTAGGTTTCTTTTCGAAACTGCGCAATAGAAATTGGGTTAGAAGATATGAAAGCTTGTTTTTTATCTTTGAAATTTACTGAACTTGAGAACGTAAAGCTTATGCTTTGCAGTTGCAATAGATAAATGTAAAATCAATTAACTTACTATTCGGTAGCAACAAATTACTAATAAAGAAACATTTTCAACTTTTTTTATAAAATAAAACTGTATATTTAAATATTAACCTTTTATTTGAGGAAATAAAATTTAAAAATTTTAACAAATGTAGTAAATACCATATATTTTCAAGATGTATGTGTTATGTACTTTTTATTTAGATAAAGAAATAGTGCAGAGGATTTTCATAAAGTTGGAAATATTCAAATTGCGGTCCTCCTTTTGAATAATGTATTAGGGGTTTTGCCATTCGAGGGCAATGCCATGACACCGTAAGTTGGATGATAAATTGATGTACAGCTTTTTGAAAAACTAATCGATTTCTGTTTAACTCTATTTTCGTCCTGAATTCTGCAAATGTTTCTACCGATGGCGCTTAATTTTTTTATAGAGTTTGAATCGTTTGCACAACTTCGTGAGCTCATTGGTTGCAACAAAGACTTTTGGTTGATATCAACGAGACCCGATTTGGTCTGTCTCATGGGCGCAAGATTTTCACCACGAGCAGCGAGTTTGTTTTGAACCGAGATCGTGGATCTTAATATACTGGCCGTTTCCCGTTCCCATTCCACGGGATCAATGTAACAACGTTTGTTACCAACCGACATATCGATTTTTGGCTTATCCATTTTCCTCGCCGACTCCGTGCGATATTTCCTGTTTAGCTTCGCCTCCTGGTCATCTTCGGGCCTGCAGCAAGAATGTCTCACGATGCGTCGTCTAGATTCTTGATTTTTTTCGCGTCTTCCTCGAATCCTAGAAGAGAGCGCGGATGTTTTATGTCTTTTCAAACCAGACTTTAGGGCGTTATTTGCTTTGATAACAGTTACTGCTTGGCGTACCGTTAGAGAATTCTTGGGGCCTAATAGAATACCGTCTTTATTGGTGGGAAGACTGTCGTAAGGATTTAACCACGTAAGGAAGTCGGTGATGATAGGTCCACTGTATTCAGGTGGCACCGGTTGAAGGGCATCTTCGATAACGTCACCGATTTGTGTCCGAGGTGCTAACGGAGTCACGCTTCTGTGTTGATGTTTATGCTCCTTGAGCTGTTTCTTGTGGAGCCGCCTTCCATTGATGCATAACGACAGCCCGAGATACGCCGGTGCCTTTGGTATGACCTGCTTGTAGGCTAACTCGAATGTGCCGGTATCGGCGTCCACGTTGAATCGCCGATCGAGCACAACTGTAAGTAGACCAAGATCATTGTAATATGGACACTATTATGTGGATAATAATCAAGCTTAATTACGTAACAACCTTTAATTACATCTTCAAGACATTGAGGACATAGTCGTGCTGTGACGGATGTCGTAGGTGCCAGGTCCGGACTCGAGTTTATTTCGATTAGCCAGGGCGTGAAGTCTTCGGTCAACATGAAATCAGCTCCGTACAGCTCGAAGCTATTCTGTCTCTTGTCCATGCTCTCTTGACAAGCCAGCATTGCTCCGATCAGGCATTGTTTAATGCCAGGATATATCTTTGAGTCCCATAATTCATACTTTCCTATCTGCCTTCAAAAGGTTTTATAAATAAAAAAATAATTAAATATTAGAACATCAACCAGCTTAAACATTTATTTTAAGTTTTATTATAGCTTATTTTATTCTGTATTATAATATATGTATTTACCTAAGGTAGGCTTTAAAGGAATGGCAATCCCACATGTTTTCATCAGGCAAAGCCTTGTCCCTCTCTCCATTATTTTTATATTTCGTTTGCACGGCATTGTTAGTAAGATGTACCGATTCGTGATAATTTGACAAACTGAATATTTGGGAGCTGAACCTCAGATAGCTGTCCCTGCGCAAATAATAGAGTAAGTTAAGAAATAACTACACTGACATTTAAAAAAAAATACATTTTAATGCTTACTTGTACATCCAGATGGTTAATGGTTGGCAATTCGTTATTAAAAACCACTGCCGTATATCAAATTTTGTATTATATATAACAAGCGGGTTTTCTATAAAGGAAATTTAATTATAAACAAATAGGTGCTTAGTTTGAAAATGCAATAGGAATCGTTTAAGAAGATTTTACCAATGTATTTCTGTACGACGTATCTGTTTTTCTGAGCAGGAATATTAAGCAGTCCAATGATATCTTTAATATTGTTCATGAGTTGGATTCCTTTCCCGCGGCATTTGTTGCCCGGCTTGACGATCCAAATGTTTAAGACTCCGTCGATGTCTAGTTGTGGCCAATATTTCGCTATAGACGCCAAAGCTTTGCTGGCCCTCTTTTCTAATTGTCTGAAAATAATTTTCTGCTTATCACTGCTTATATATATTTTTTTATATGAGAAGGAGGCAAACGAGCAACGGGTCACCCAATAACAAGCGATCACCGATACCCATGGACATTAGCAACACCAGAGGAACCGTGTATGCGTTGCCGGCATTTAAGGAAAAGATACGCTCTCTTCTTGAAGAACCCTAACTCGAATTGGTTTGGAAATACCGCTGAAGACAGATTATTCCACAATAGTACTTGTTTTGTATGCGCATTTATCTTCAATATAAATATTTACCTAACGTTGACATTTGAATCTGACAAAAAATTCGCCTTCTCGTGCACTAGAAGATAATGATGCGTCAGGAATTGGTCCCACTCGTGTTCCCATATGTGTTGAATTTCGTCATCGATGTTATCGATGTCCTTGTGGGAATAGAATACAATGTATTCATTCATCCTATTTATAGCAAATTCAATAGCGCTGAACGGGACCTTCCCGTGATTAGTGACCGGATTGTTTGTGTTGTCAGGTTGGAACATTTGGCAGAACCATTTGACTAGACTAATGCAAGCCGTCGTTCGAAAATCTTCAATGAACTCTTCCAAATTATCCGAGTTATGGATGTTGTAGCAGCGCGGAAAGTTTGTTAATGCTGTTCCGGGATCCGTGTACCAATGCATTTGAGTGAGCGAAGCTGTAAGACCTTCTTTTGTTGTGAATATTGATCTGCAAAACCTGTTGACAAGCAAAGCATCAGTTATAGTTAAAAATAAATATTTTTTTCTTTGATTTTGAATACCGCTATAATAGAAACAGATATTCCTTTCCAATTGTCATCGACATGATCATGTGTAAATTAAAGAAATTAGTTTTTGGACGTATATATGTCTGAGAAGAGAAAATTCGTGGACAATGAGGTCAGTTTTGGCCATATGGTGAGACTCGTTTTACCTGCTAATAATGACCTCCTTATTGCTCAATAACCAGTCATATTTGTCCCTTTTTGTCGTCCAGAGAAAGTCGACGGAGTGGTGTTCCATAAACTTGTACAGTATCATCCTCTCCACTTTTGTAAGCTCTTTGCCAACCACTTTTTTTGTATCAACATTTGCCGGTGGATGACGAACCTTAAAAGACATATTGTATTTACATATACATACATTAGATTTTGGAAGTAAGACTTGTTGTCTCAGTTTGATATAACTAAGATTTTATCTATGAGTTCTATCTCGTTAAGGACATGCTAATGTTAACATCAATATTTTGTTTGATGCTCTGGAAGAATTATAAATCGGGAAACTATAACGGTGCGAGTTTGGACATTTAGTTGTTTAATTTTAATTCAAAGAATTTATTATAATTACCTTATGCGACTCATATTTCTCGACCCATCCACGTTCTATCAGCGCACGACGTAAGGCCGGAAATCCGCCGCCCTTTATCATGAACACTTTGTGGTCTTTCATCGCGGTGTCCGCTATCTTTTTCAGTTCATTCCATCTTTCGCTGCTGACCCAGCTCTTGTACTGCTTTAACTGTTCTACAGAGGATGTTGTTTCTATATGGCAATAATTTGACAATTAATTTTCCAGCATGCAGCGAACAAATAATTTTATACATCTCTATTAATATTATATTTAATAACACTGAATATTTGCTCAGCTTAAGGTAAAATATGACACAAATAATTAAAGCACTATTTACTTCTGTACTTGTTTGTGCTACATATAATAGAGCAGAAAAGAAAAAGAAATTATAAGACCGTTCTTAACTTTTTGGACTCGTACGTTGTTGCAATATATGTGGTTGCAATAATATATTAGGGATTAAAGTATGAAATTGTCGTTTTTGAAATTGAATGGAAGTGCCGTTTTACTGAAAACAAAAAAAGACTGAAGGTTTGATATAAATTAATAAAGCATATTGATGAAACCTTGAAACAATAAAAATACTCGAATATTTTTTTCTACGCAAATTTGGGGTACTATTTACTGAAATATAAATTTTCAATCATTCATCTTTCAATACTAGAAATTGAAAGCTTGTTTCTATAGAAATATTAAGAATTACAAATGCACTTTGTAGGTACCTTCAACACTTTTATAAATACATACCGGGTCCGTGTTCGGACCTTGAATATGAGACGGCGCTCAGTGGCCGCAGCTCCTTCTTGTTGATGCTGTCCTTGTGAAGCTTTGAGTCAGACGTGCTCTCCTCTAACGCCATTGTTACAGCCATGGGCGCTTATGCTTAAAATAGCTGTAAGAGTCCCATGCTATAACGATCATGTTTATTGGTATATCATAAAGAGGTCTTTACGGTGCAGTGGTTCAAAGTGAACTGAATGTTTAAATATAAACCAGTGCATTAACCTACTTTACATTTTAACCTACATAATCGGTGGTTGACTACCGTGGCAGTGCCGAGCGCATCTCCGTCTGGTACTGTGGAATGACGTCATACGCTAAGCGCGTCCTTCAGCAAATGCGCAGCGTATTACGCGGAAATTAATAAACTCAAATTAGTGTTACCTCTGCCGTGGAGCAATCAGGAAACTAGGTCAAAACAACACAATAGTGTTGATACAAAAAAGGATTTTGTTAACTGTAAATTTTCCTATGTAATGTGATGGTTAGATTTGACACAATATTGCCTATAAAAATCAAAGATTAAAATAAGTAGTTAATGAAATAAAAAAATAGAAATTGGGAGTCGGATATAAATATAAAAAATTGTTGTTCTTTGTTGGTTAGCTTTTAATTTGC
>DWLR01005959.1:0-10470 GCA_018246295.1 Papilio alexanor hazarajatica
ATTTAATTTTCGGTGATTTGGCAACTTTTCAACTGTCGAGAAAGGGCAACTTATAATATGGCAACCATTCACCGGACAAAATAAATGTAACGTTGGCCCACTGCTAAAACAAAACGATAGTTTTATTGTTTGTCTTAGGCAATGTGATTGGAATACAATACTCGGATAAAAATATCAAATAGTAATGATAATAATCAGATCAAATTCATCGGACGTTGCGGTGCTGAGGTCTCTGGAGAGCTCTCTAACGATATATTCAAATATTTTATGGTAATTTTTAACAGGTAGTTATGATGTCATATGTTACCTTGGATTACAAGGAAGGGAGAAATTAATTCCGTAATTTTACTAGACAACAAAGCATGTTTATGCGGTGTTGTTCAGCTATTAGGGTTATCTACAATAAATTTATAGTAAAATATTATACTGTCATAAATACAAATAAAAATTCAAATTCATAAAAAAGAAATTATGAATTATATGCAACAACCAATCAAGAAAGGGAGACACTAAGAACTATACGTTGTTCCAAATCAAGATAAAAACTTTATAAACAAACTTTTCTTCCTATGGAAAGCAGCCATTATAGCATTTTATATTATCATCGGAAATTTTACAATTTTCTTTTTTTTGGAAATTTTGCGATAAAGGGAAGTGCAAGTGTATAATATGGATAGCTAATGTTATAAGGTAAAATTTATTTATGATAGAATTTTGAAATTAATGAGTTTTACCGTAAAAGGTATACCGTAGTATACCATTTGTTTACAAAATATGTAACTTGAATTGGAACAGCGTATACAGTTTTATTTCTGTTTAACAGTGCAATATTAGTGGTAAATACTTTTGTTAGCTTGACTCTTCTTTAAATGACATGACACGAGTTCTCAGTGGAAGCCTTGCGTGCTTGCAGTCGATTGACAGAAGCCATAGGCCTGCGAACTGCAACATAGCCAACTCGATGTTAAAAATATTTATATATTATTGTAAGACTAAGTCGCGTTTTTTTTTTAATTTTATTACTTTTCTTTTTTATGTAGTGTGTAGTAATTACGTATGAGAAGCTTAGCATATACTAACATTATCACATATCCACATTGACGCAGAGTACGTGTGTTGACTGCGTTATTTGTTTATGTAACACTCATCAATTAGTAAAAAAACAAAAGATAAGCCACCGCCATGTTACAGCCTTATCTCAACTTCTAAGCGACAAGTTTTAGTGGCGACCTGACCTGACCCGAAGCTACGAGATAGACCACCTTTATTGCTTATCAACTTCTGCGTACAAGCTCTTATCACTAGTGCTGCGTAGGTATAACTAACTAGCACACGTAATTTACTTTCAAAAATTAACAAAACTTAACAAAGAAGAAATTTAGACACTCGCTCGGATTTTAATCCAACCAGTATGTAATTTTAATTAACATTTTTTTTCCTAAAATCGTTCATTAATGTATAAATTGATCTTAACTGATCGAAGTCAAAGCAGCACTATTCAATATGGCGTTGTATTTTGATATACCCATGAACCCCACCTACGCACAAAAACTTCTTACCTGCTTTGACCTGAAACACATGTTTGAGCCACCTATTTACCTATAATATGTGCCTGTAAATTTAATCAGCGCAAAACAAAACTTTATCATTATTGGATAAAGTCGAAATTCTGTTAGTAGACAATAACTCAAAACGTTAGTGGTCTTTATTATGGTAGTAACAATATCCATTTAATACCCACATGGCCTATACCTACGCAGGTAAGAGCGGCCCATATAAAGCTTAAAGATGTAATTTAGCAGTCCTTCCTTATCACGATCTTATGGCGTTACAATAAAGTCTAATATCATTTACTATAGGGTTCACACGTTACTGGTGACTAAACATTGAATCGTTCTTTGAAAATAAAATACGACTTTATGTCTATGGCACAAAGGAACAGATTTAATAATGCTGTTCTTACATGTGGTTGCCTTAAAAAAGCAAAAAAGGCGATCTTTGTCCTCATGCATGTGCTCTTCGGGGAATTTAGTACCTCATTAATAAATGACGCACGTTCTGGGAAACTATTATCTTAATACAGATTAAAAATAATATTTTTAAGAGGTTAAAAACGTATCAAATTTATTCTGATTTTTTTTATTAATAATTATGTCAACTTTTCGCTGTCGCAAACGTGATCCCTATCCAAGCTCTTTTAAATTTGTTTCAAAAACATGTGACGTTGCAGCAAAAATGTACAAATATAAAATAATTTAGAGCAATGGCTAAATTAAACTATCAATTATAATGATCGATCGAAATCGTTAATATAAATTTATTGCGAAAACAGCAATAAATAATTACGCTTAATTCAAAAATATTTACAAATATAAAAATGTAAATTACCAACACTGGTTCTTTATTACCAGACAGGTGAACGCTAGAATTGGCCTAAATTAACTTACGCAAATGCAAAGTATCCAGCAAATCATTTGATGTGTTTAAAAAAAATCTGTAGTCTATGATCGTGAGGCGAAGTAGCGTTTTCCCGCCAACGGCGCCTGTCAGATGCGTTCGTAATTTATTTCGCGCGGCGCGCTGCCGAGTCTTCTCCGTTACATATTTTACGTGTAAGCAATAAAGTTGATAGATAATTTGGATAAACCTTGTAACAATTTGTTTATCACACTCATTTTTTTTTCTCCTGCTTCATTAGTACCTAATTTCTGTCAACGGCTGTCACTGGCGGGCCGTAAAAGACACGTAGGCATTCGAAGCCCGATTCGAATGAAATAGTTAGTATCAGGGACATGAAACTAAATTGCATCATAAAACCGAAAATTCGTTTCGATAATCTCGTCCCGTAATCTCTTCAACACTTATTTTTTTTCGTACTTTTATAAATGTATCTTAGCGTGTTTTTTTATCATTAATGCAAAAACTACGTAAATAAGGCCAAAATAAGTCGAATTAAAAAAAATGCAAAATATGAGATTGATAAACTATTTAATGGTTTTTTAACTTTCAAGAGACTACTGTTAGCGCCATCTAGCGTCAAGTAGAATAACTAAATTGAATTTGCAACGAGGTCACTAAAAGTGGTTTACCGAGTAATTAACTGATAATTTGAAAAATAATTATACGACCATAGACACATAGAATTATGTCTTTTGCCCAACTTCTATATTAATAATATGTTTAAATAAAGTAAGATTAGATAATACAGATCTTTAAAGCATAAATTATCATGTTTAGACAAAAGTTTACCAAGCTTATGAGTTTAACTGACAGATATAAGCCTATCACCGAATTCTGTGACAGTAATCTGTGTTAGCATTAAAATCACCAAATAATTGTCATGACAAATTTTGTCCATGTCGTACTATATCTGCTTTAGCAAATCAAAAAGGTAAGATTGTAGGCAAAGACGTTCTTTGCGCCTCTGTCTCCCAAAACGTCTTTGTCTCACCGGTCTCTTCTGTTAATCACAGACATAAAAATTAATCATTGTTCATTCGAATACCATAAAAAAAAAACAAAGTCAAACATAGTTGGAACGGCGAAACACTTTGGCGTCCCCTAATGTCCGTGGCGCGCCTTATTATCTCGCGCCCTAGGCACGTCCCTATTTCGCCTTAGAGATAATCTGCCACTGGCTATATCGTAGTGTTTGGAGGCTTCTATAGATTTCGTTCCCCGGCCAGGACAAGTAATAGGAGACTAGCATTTGCTCTCCGGTCAATGTTTTTTTATAATTGTAAAATCTATCGACGGTTACACTTCGGTATTACTACTATATTTACTCTTTCTATCGTGAGTACTATTATACACTATTTCGACGAGCTTAGAGTATGCTAAGCAAATGTATATCCCTTATCATATTTGAAATCTAACAAGCTCCATGAAAAACGGATTGAATTTGCTATCGCTCTGTCTCTGTAGTTAAATTAAAAAAGACATGAGTTTTATTACAAGTACTTCTGAGCATCTGTACTATGTTTCAGTTTGTTAAAATAAAGCATACAAAGAAGTGATCTATTAACAATGCTAAAAATATTTGTAAATGAACGCAAAACAATTCCTTAAGTTATACTACAACTGGTTTAGGAGTACAAAGGTAATAATGTACATATTTATTTATAGTAAAAAGAATAGGATTTCGCTTTACCTAGTTTCCTTACTTTAGTCGACACGTTTATCTCAAATTGAACTGATGCTAAATTAACATATAATCTGGGGCATGTCGCTCCGGCGAGCGTCCCCGGCCGCTCGCGCCCGAGGTGTATCGACACCCAATGCACGGCGCACCACTGACCTCGTCATGTGTGACGGTGAACGAGGAAGGCCTACATTTCAGTTTTAAAAAAGTCTTACTTTATTTGTTGCTAAGCGCAAGCTATTTACTTGTTGCTAAATTTATTTAATATGGAATAAGGACAACATATTTTTACTAACTACAATTCTCAACTGTAGGCTTACTATTTCAAGTAGGTATGATATAAACAAGTTAATATTCGGTTCGAGTTAATATCCCGATGGTCGCTAGCAGCGTCGATATGCTTCGTTATATAAAATACCAATAAAACAAATGAATCTTCAATATAATTAGCATTAGTAAGCTAAGTATCAAGAATCGAGAACCTAAAACGCGGTAACACTATCCGGCCGGTGCGGGTGTCAGGAAGCGCGCATCCGGCGCACGCGCACGCAATGAAAGAGGCTCTGTGCTGCGCGCGTCTGGAGCCAGATATTCGGACGTTTTTTTAACGAGCGAGGTGCGCGAATCTCTCGATCTTATCCAGTCAATGATGTTATTGCCCAAAATAGATAAAAATACGACTGTATAACCTTGATTACACCGACACCGTGAACGTAAGCAAAGTGGATTGCTATGATATGAGACTAGATATTGCCCACGGCTTCACACGCGTTCGAAAGATCGTTATCAGGAATATACATTTTTTTTATATGTGTCTGTAAATGAACAGACATACAGGTATTTTATATAGCTCATCATAGGCGCAGTCACGTGTCTTTGTTTTATACTAACTTTCATTATCACACACACATCGGTCAAGTTGTTCTGAAGTGAAATTATGACGCATAGACAAACAAAAATACAACTTTTTGAACTTAATTAAACGTTATAGTAAAAAAACTAGACTAGACTTTGAATTAACGTCAGTGAGACATGAAATAAATATTTATCACAATATTATACAATAAAACTGAATTAACAGAAATACTCTGTAGAATTATATAGTAGTCTAGATTACTATTTAGATGTTAGTGAGCAGAGGTCTTGGGCTTTATTGTTAGAGCACAAAGAAATATTATTTTGTCGAACACATCTGAAAAACTTCTCGGTTATGAAGCCTTAACGAAGCGATGATCTAAAAATACTAATTAAAAATGTAGATATTTGCAATGTGTTGCGAATTCATTCCGTGAGTACGACGCCTGGATAAAAGTCGTATCTGTTGGTATCCTTTTAAAATATGTGTTACAAGCGTATCAAAATGCACCGAAAGAACAATAAGGCCATTGATAAGTTCAAATTGTAAAATCATTTAAAACCAAAAGTATATCGCAGTTAAAATATGTCTTGAGGAAACAATCACATTCTTCATAAATTCAGAATATCGTCATACAATCAAACAACCGGATAGCACCTTGACGAATGGCGCCAAGTCTGATCGTTTTAAATTAGTTTACGTCAGTTGTACAAAAAAAAATAGAAGAAAAATATCCAGAGTGTGTAGACACGGCCACATACGTTGTACACGTAAATAAGATGAAAAAAAAAAAAACTGAGGTGGAAATTTGGCGGAAAGGAAAATGTTTGTTTTTATTTTTCGAACATTTTGTTCATTAAATTGGAACAATATTAATGACACTGAACACAATTGAGATTTATGTTAGACTTTTGAAAAATATATATTTAAAGAAAGAATTCGTTTTTCTGCGAGTGTATTTCAACGATACTGGCTATATTGAAATGTTTATCAATATTTTCAATAACAAAATTAGTGCTATTTAATATTTTGCGCGGGTATGTAAATATGTACTTATGTATGTCCGTCCCAACGTCACATCCAATAGAAGAAACAGCAGGACCGATTTTGAAGAGTGAGGTGTCATTCGATTCATATTTTTTTTATATATATATGATTTGACGTTTTATTATAATACAACCATATTTAACGTAACTGAAACTAAGTATTAATTTATTACATTAACATTAAACTTTGATGCGAGTCTGTGACTTCTCTGGCGCTCTATCTGGAGGTCACGAGTCACGACATCGTCTGAAAGCGACAATAGCACAACAATAATATTAAATACAAACCACTGGATTCGGGTTCCGGGAAGATTGAGAAGTATTTGTACAAATATTTTTAAAAGTATTAAAATATATTTATTATATCACTAAGTTCTCAGTACGCAAGATGGAGTATTGCTGCCAAATCTTCTGCTCAGCGATCGACGTGATTTGCTTTGAATACGTTGACCGCGCACTCGGCTTCCGCGCTTTTTATTAATGTCCCCTTCGCGTAACAAATCGACGCCGGTGAGTTTTGATGTGTAATCATTAATTAAGGGGTTACTTTTGATGTTAGGATTCTTTAGCGAACAAACAGATGATCCACTTTTAATTAACGATGTTTGTGCATGTGGGCTGCTTCGTTTGCTCCGTCTCGACCATATCTCAAGGTTCGATGTGCTATTTAAAAAAAAAAAAACTAGTATCTACTCGTTGCTTCATATTTGAAAAATGTTTACAAATGGCACAGTGATAAAATAACGTTTCAAAGTGATTTTTTAGGTAAATGCCTATTAACTAGAACCTAGACATAATTGATCTCGGAGTTTCTAACAACACTATGCTAATCGTTGTTCTACTATAGGGTCTAATACGGTTCGGTCAGCTTTACAGATATATTAATAATTAGTTAATTACAGGCGATAAACAAACAAATTATTGGAATTAAAAATACTATACAGTTAATTAAATAAAAAAGAAACAACGTTAAATACGTTTCAATAACAAATAACCTAATAATAATACCTATTATTTAAAAATTCTTCAACACTAATGCACAACAATAACGGCCTTGATATCAACCAGTTTAGCACATTAAAATAAAACCGTAATGAAGTATATACATTGTCTGTCTTTTCATATTAGTATGAACTTATAAGGGGGTACGTAGTAACAAAAGCTTATGAATAAGAAATCTATTTAAATTAAACAAATAAGGAAGTAGATTTATTTTAAAACATCATTAATTTCATTACTTATACTTTGATAGTAAGAATCTGCAAAAGAAATGCCGCTCAAACACTTTTTATAAGTTACTTTAATAGTTTTGGAGACTGTTTTGTAAAAAATTTGAAACTGTAAGTCACATTAATTGAAGAATATATTTATTTGTTGTGTTGTAATTTAGGAGAAAAAATAGTGCACATCAAAACTGTAGAGAAAAAACTGCTAGAATATCACTTCAAGGCAAACTATATTAATACATTTATCTTATACTTATCCTTTTTATTTATTTTTTTGTATTATTAGAAATCTGACTACTATTATTTACAATTAAAAAAAAATAGTTTAAACAAAACAATCCTGTACGAATTTTTAAACACTTGTGTATTAAGTCAACTTCTGATTAACGGATTTCTGTACAATTTTTTTTTACTATTATTCTTTCCCCTACGAAACTTCACATCTGCGTAAAAGCTCTTTCAAAATTGTTGTTTTTTCTTTTTTTTTTCTTTTTTTTAATGCGTGAATTATTTCACCCGGAGTGGTATATTAGCAAGATTGCGTTCATAGCCACGTATAACCCGAATATCGTGTGATTTATGCGCTTTCAACACTTCTTCTCGCACTCCCATCGGACCGGGTTATCCAGGCAATATCTTTAAGTATCTCTGATAAATATCTCCGCTAATAAACGCTAAGAAACGATAAATCTTTTTAGCGGCGCGCGGCGAACGACGCAGCGGGCGTTCATACAGTAAGCAAACTTCGGACATTCTCGCAACCATTCATCACTTGCTTTTTTGAGTTTACGTTATATTTCGGTTCATACAAAATTGAAACCGAAATTGAAAACTATTTTAACGCGAAACATACGTCCCCTATCTATCAATGTGTTTTGTCAATTCATCATTGGGTAATTGGGGCTTTGCATTTATAATTTTGCATAGTTATACAATCTACTAAAATATAAAAAATAAAATCATAATTGTATTTTAACGTTATTAACAATAAAAAGTACAAAGCACGAAATATTTGAAGTTAAAGGAGACTTTGTGAAGCTGCTTTTGCTTACACTGTGGTTGAAGCGATAGGCGTGTAAAAATATAGCCGGGCCTAGGGGCAAATAGATTTAACATGTATGAAATATGGCCGATTGGAATATGCTGTGTGGTATCGCTTAGTTGATACAGTGTCTGTTATTTCTGTACAATTTAAAAATGTACTCTCCTGTGATTATGTAAAAGCCAATATGTTATTTTTCTTAAAACTGCGTAATTAAATTTAAAAAAGGCAAACATATCATATAAGACTAGTTTCGAACGTAAAACAGGGAGCAATAAAGTTCACACTGTTTATAAAATGTATAAAATGAATACTATACTAGTATACATTTATATACAAATAATATTTCCGGAAGTGGTAACTAACATTATGAGAACTATTTTATTACCAAGAAAAAAAAATCAATGTAAGCACAAAATACAAAAAGATGATAGCTAGCGTATATATGTATATAAAAATAAGTGTTGTAGACATCGCTAGAGATCAATGCTGCGGGTGCTAACAAGCGGATGATCGCGCGAGGTGGCGTGCGATGACGGCCTAATGCGCTGTGCTGACGCCGCGTGTGTCCGCGCGCTGTGCTGACGCCGCGTGTGTCCGCGCGCTGTGCTGACGCCGCGTGTGTCCGCGCCCTGCGCACCGCGCACAGACTAGTTACACCCGATGCCCTATTGGCACAGACGATTATACTCACGGCCCACCATTTTTTATACGTTTCCAAATCAAGACCTAAATTTTGTACAAACAAATGTCACTATAGAAGGCGGCCGTAACACTATTTTATATTTTCATAGAAAATGTTGTAATTGTATGAAAATAATATATTATAGGATATGCTAACGTTATAAGGTGAGAAAAGTTTGGTTTCCGCAAATATTTTGGAATTTACATAAAAGGTGAGGGAACACTTTGTTCATAAAAGGTCTGGATAAAGAACAGCGACTACAGGCAGTTTATCTAAACACAAGTGGTGTTTGCTCCGTTTTAGTGTATACTCAAATAGTATAAGAATTCCAAAAAATGATTTCACTTTCATAAATATGGGGGTTGATAAAACACTTATAGGTAGTGACAGAATGTGTGTGTTTGGGTTTTTAGTGTGTCGAGCAGCATTGAGATAATTCATTCTTCGTCGTACACGTGCCGTCTCTGTATAAACTTAACCTACGGCCGACGCTAATTCAACGAAAATTTCACTGAAAAAATCGTGTTTACAACATCGTCAAAGTTATCAATACGTCTGTCGGTCCGGTGAAGCGATTTTTGAGTGATCCTCTCCCCGGCCGCGGCTTGATTAATGCACCCACTGCCCGGGGCACTGGGAGGCACTGGCGCGCAGCCAGGACACTGTTGCTCTAACACCGCGCCGCCAACTTTTAATAACTGGTGTTAGAATAACAATCAATCCCGCGCCGGTGCGAGCGCTCGTTTTGTTTCTTTCTACCGGACATCGCGGTTAAATAATACAAATGCTTACGCGGGAAAATTTATCGATCGTTCTCACACGCCGGCCATTAGCGCCCGGCAATACACAGCGCCGCGTAATAGCAATGCGAATTTAGTTTGGATTAATTATTCGACGGTGTTCAATTGACATTTTTATGAAGTTGGAAAATAACTGGAGATAGAGGTGAAGTTTTGACGTGCTATGTTATGTTTTACGGAATTTTACTTCGAATATAAAAGTAATCCCCACTACACCACACCCTTGATACTTGGTAAACAAATTTATTGAATGACTTGTTATGCAATGCAATAAAAGTGCTTGTCGATCTTATCCGCATCCTAACGTGTATTAATTACACAAGAAGTTTCTATCTGAAGATACATTTTAAAGTAAGGTTCAAAGTAGTCAAGTCATGAGTAGAAGAAATGCAGGACATTGACAATCTCTTATCTTTTAACGCTTTAAGAAATTAGATTTGTAATGTAGAATACAAATCTAAATATAAGGTCCTTACGTATGAAATTAGCGTTTTGTCGTACTAACCACTTTGATCTGAAATATCTCCTCTGTGGTTAAGAATTCCAAATTCAAATTTGTAAATTCATTTAGTTGGTACGTTTGCGTTTTGGAAACTTTCATTCATTTGTTTTTTCCTCATTATTTTTTTCTTTGGCGTCGCTTATTACCGCACAATGGAAAACATGAAATATCG
>DWLR01005960.1:0-10470 GCA_018246295.1 Papilio alexanor hazarajatica
ATAATCGCCACGCTTGGCAGGCGGGTTGGCGATCGCAGTATGTTCCACCGTACTAAGAAAAGGACGCTGCTGCCCGTACTCCGGTGGTCTTTACATCCAGACTCAAGACAAACAGACATGTTCATGTGTACGAATGTTTGTCTTGGGTGGGAATCGAACGCACGACCAGCGGCGTGAAAGGCAAGTGTCTTGCCACTGCGCCAACCAGTCAGTCAACAACAGTGTAGAACATAAAGGCCGGCAAAAATATCTGCAAATTGTAAACTCGTAGTTGTTACAGACATAGATCACAGGAACTGCTAGAAAATAACAACGCATTTTTACTTCCCCATAGAAAATTAAACTGCAGTTTGTTGTACTTACGAGTATATGAGTGTTTGCATCGTAAGTTCCAAAACGTGAGAGCGTATTATTTTGCACATGTTACAAGATGTTAATCTAATTAAATATGTTCTTGCACTAAACGCCGCTCAAAAATTTCATTCACATTTTTTTCGCTTACGACTTAAACCAAGGTAAAAATTACAAATGTGATCTTATTGCTACGAAATAGGGTTTAGATTTGGATGTTGTCTAAAAGTCGCGGTTCTTTTAAAAAAGCTAACAAATTAAGGACTAAGCTGAATTTAAAAAAATCTTTAATTGGTCACTTAAGAATAATATGGATAAGAATAAATAACAAATTAAATTTAAGGCACCGATTTAATTTCCTTTTTTACTATAGGTATATTTGGAAGATACGTGACTAATATAGTATAGTTGTAATTATTTGCACGCAGTGGTATTTGTCAATTGAATATTTCTCTTTCTTTATTTGCTTCTTTCCTACACAAGCGTATCTATAATACATAAATACACTTATAGTCATGTAAGTGTATTTATGTATATGTCGCACTTCTTTTGGTTTGTACATATACGAAGACAATGACAGTGACCTGCATGTCCATACAGAGGAAAGAAAAATGTGAATATTTCTTATTTGAATGTGTATTTATGACACCTCACTGTTTTTGTGAGCGAA
This sequence comes from Papilio alexanor hazarajatica, assembly GCA_018246295.1. NCBI lineage: Eukaryota > Metazoa > Arthropoda > Insecta > Lepidoptera > Papilionidae > Papilio > Papilio alexanor. The sequence goes on from DWLR01005960.1 coordinate 1,022, forward strand.
AAAAATTTGGGGGTAATAATTTATGTTTGTATTTTCCTCTTAGACGAAAATATGAAACAGTTTATTTTCGTTAGAATTCCAATAAATAAATCGTTAAGGAGTCAGGTCTATACTTTTCTAATGTTTCACGTCGTTGAGGTCGCGATCAACGTTAAGATCTTTCAGGAAGGGAACGAGCAAACAAAAAGGACGGGATCGGATCTAAGCACTCGATACTTATTTGTAATTAGTTCCAGGACTGACCGCTGCGAAAAGAAATCAAATAAAACGTGCTCCGTACCTCCAACGTGCAAATATACGCCCCTATTTTGTAGAGCCCTTTTGAAATTTGTTTGAGGTATAAAGTTTAAGAGTATGTAGTGAAAAATGTTGGCGTTTATATACTTTTTGTTGTTGTCTTTCGATTTTCCTATTTTAGGCATTATTAAAATGGCAAAACAACAATTATGAAACTAGTGATAGACCAATATGCAACTTTTACCGAATTGATGGACTCTTTATAATAGAAATTGCTAACAAGTTTCATATCGGTCATCAGCACTTAGTCAAGAAGCTACCAGCTAGAGAGCTTCATACCTTCTCTCCAGCGTAGATATTTTAAGTAGAATCTAGTAATAGTATCAGTAGGAAAATATTGCAATATTTACGATACACATTTTACGTTTCCATTCTGAGGTATATTCGCGTAACTCCTATAAAGCCTTCGTTGGCAGTGGCTACGCTTACGAAGCCAAAGTGGTCGGGGTATCGGCGCGACAGGCGTGTGCTACCGGTCGCCGGTACTAAATAACACTGTCACACTAGCCTTTGCCAACACCGCCTGGATGGTATTATGCAAACATGCGATAAGTACAGACATTATAGATACTTAACGTATCCATTCATCTATCCTAAGTCCTCTACAAGACTAGGTGTTTCCAAACTAAGCAACTGTGGATCACGTGTGCCTATTAATGACCACAATAGTTCTTAAGAATAGTCAGAAAGATTTTGTATGCTCGAGGAGAATCTAGCATAATCTTCTAGGAGTTGACTTTCATTATATTCTAGGAGGAGTCAGGCTGACGTGATATAATTCTACATACGAGTAAGTGAATTCAAACACTACGAGAAGTAAAATTTAAAAACACCTTAATTAACAAGTAAAATTTTAGTAACATATTTAGGAAAGGTTAATGCAATAAAGAATAATTTTAGATTTATTTTTATAACATTTATTATTTTAAGTATTTTATATGCTAAAGTTATATTTATTTCAATGTTGGTAAATGAAATAAAGTTTTATTATGTATTACTTTAATGTCCGCCCTGTTTTTGAACTTACGGTGAAATATATTATCTCTGAGAGTTCTCTCAACTGAGATATAGTTGGGTATAAATATAATCTAAATTAAATAGGTAACTTTAATTATATGATAAGTATAATAAAATAACATTTGCGCCCAGAGGGATGGTCAGATTTTCATTCGGTGCGCTTCTTCTACGTCCATATATCCACCATCTCCTCTTATCAGCTTCTTTAGGATGTCACTTCTTCAACATAGAACTCACTTCTTGAACTTCACAGAAACCAGCGGACAATCAGGCAGTGTCGAGGAAGGTTTTTTTTTGCATTTGGGCTTGGAACATCTGAAATCCCAGAGCTTATTATTTATTTAATTCATTCAGTTTAATGTACACGAACAAATTTCTTGTTTGTCCTTATAATTATACAAAGAATTGTCTACTTCTATCGAGAAATTAAAATAATTCTAACGGTAAATGTAATTTGTTCAAAATAGATGTCAAACAAAATCCGACTTATTGCATACCGTCGTCCCGCGCCTGCGCACCTTTTTGTTCAATCCCGCGCCGTATTTCGGCTGCGCGCGCGCCCATTTATCTCGGCTATCATCTGAGATACGGGGGCTATCCGCATCTTTATGCGCTTGTATCAGATAGCGGGAGATACTCGCCAAAGCTCGCTGATTAGCCGATACCATTTGATAGGAGACGCTTTTCGATTCATATTTTATAATGATCTACTTTTGGCGCGTTGATACGCCACAGGCTATCTGCGGATACCGCCTCCAATAATTTGCCCGTATTTGTTGAATACATTTGAATGAAGATAATTAAAAGTTTAATATGGAAAAGTCTGAAATGACTTACACAGATAAGTAAGAATGAAGTATAACACACTTAATAAGCTTACAATGAATCAAATATTGAGATGACATGATTTTGGGCTTTGCTCATCTATGGACGTGACATCTACATATACTAAATATTGTTGAATTTTTTTGTAATCTAGATATGATACAGTATTTTTAACCGACTTCAAAAATAGTGGAGGATCTCAATTCCCTTGCATTTTATGCGTATTACCTCAGAACTTAGATTTTTTTTTATTTGAAAAGGGCGGAGAGGAGAGGAGGGAAAATTCGCAAGTATTTAATTTTAAATGTCTTCCAACCAATTGGGTTCTGAAGGTATACGGAAAATCGACTTTTAGATAATTTAAGACAAGCCCTGTTTGGGTTTATGGATTTGTAAAGAAACTTAACGTTACTATGTAATTCCTAAAATGTACATATTCGTTGTGTTATAGCAAATTGATCGTGTTGTTCTTTTCAGAAAACAAATCCTAGACCTTCAGAAAGTAAGTCCAGATTATCTGCTTGTTCCACTCATTATTAGTGCGACTATTAACAACACTGTAAATAATTAAAAATACATCGATTGAAAAATTAAGAAAAATATATATAACATCTTTGTCGATAGTACCTGTATTACGTGGGGTCTACGTAGGTATCTTGACACAAACCACTAAATATGGACAGTCGGTAAAGCGGCCTACTTTAAATACGCTTATCCTGTCGATCTACAGTTTAATACCTTCTCCATCTCATCTCGATTTGATATCAATCGTTTCTGGATTGACGGGGACAATCAAAGTACAATTAATTAGGCGGAACGCACAATGAGCGGCCGCTCTTACGCGGCGACAACGCTCCTACAACTTTCGGGATTTAGATAGCGCGTGTTCAAATAATGTTTATTGTAATATGTCCTTATATAAAGGGCGTCACTTTACTTTGCTTTTTTATTATACATATTTTTTTTAATCTGCTGGGCTGTCGATCGAAATTCAATGGGACTTATATAAGCTAAATATTTTTTATTAAAGAGGCAACTTAGAATTATGTATTTTTACACAAACCTTCTAAAAAAAAATTCTACCTTAAAATGTCATTACATAGACGAGTACTACAGGAAAGATTTTTAAAAGTTGTACCACTTTCTAGAAATTATGACTATTTTAATGAAAATTTCCTAGCATGAAATGAAACAAAAAATGCAATTTTTTATGTATATCGAAATAATAGGTAGCATAATTATAAGATATATAATACTATATAATAGATGGGCTTGTGATATTATTAGCATATACATAAGTACCTGATTTATAGGACACACTTGTAAAAATAGTTTTCGTTTTACACACTTCTAAAATGCATCGTGATTAAATTATCATTATTTCAACATAAATTCGGTGGCGAGCATAACTCAAGATTGAATCAGTCAATATAAACTGGCTGGTGCATTCGTCAGGGCATCGGCTATATATTACAGAGGACGGTAGGTTGTCGCGACAGCGCTTTGAGAGGACACCCGCCGCCCTGCCGCTTGCTATGACCATATACATATGCTCTGCCAATTATATGCTTAAACTATATTTTATGCTATATCTCTAGTTTATTGTTGTTAGGATCGGATGGTTAGTGTTTTGTTTTAATTGTAATCTTCGCGTTATTCATTCCACCAATAGAAAGCTCTTCTTCTATAGAGTAATTTAGGGTAAATTACATTTTAAATTGTTCATTCAAGTATCTAAAGGAAAAATTGGCAGGTTGCTAATAGTTTCATCATTTAGAAGATGTTTCCTGCGTTTTGTGGTGAGATAAAAAATAGAAGCAAAAATATCTCTACTTCACTCATATATTCCATAAAGAGGTTGCACTTCAGTTCATTTCTATTGGTTCATAGCTGCTGCAGAACAATGGTAGAGACAGCACTGTACCATTGTTTGTTTAATTTTAATCTTAGATTACCGATTAAGACTTGAGTGTAATCGTTCGTAATTTGTTTAGACTCTTTTCGGTGACGCCAGCGCTTATAACGCTTCTAGTTTCTCTATGGTACTGTGGATGCGGGAACGCATCCGTTGTGTGTAGTACACGGCGTCTAGCCGCCGGAAGTAATTATGCAATAAATCGCCGGCGCGAGCGCAACCGCGCCGCACTCATTTGCATACGTTTAGTTGTGCATCCCTGCCGACTCTGCTAAGTACTAACGTTCGGACATTAGTTATTGTACAGTAGCGGCATAGCTTCGCGGTGACCATTTTAGATTAGAAAACCAGAGTGGGCCTTTTGTTGGTACAAAACTAAGACGGGAATTACATTCATACTTTACGTGCGACTAAGTATTGATACTTATTAGACTTATTTAGATCTTGCAAGATCTAAGGGATTCTGAGGGTCCTTTAAGAGAGGCGTACTCCTTCCTTAAAGGACCGCAACACAACTGCAGTACCTCTAATGCAAATGTTTATGGGCTTTGATGATCACTTGCCATTGGGCGACCCGCGGCTTCTTTGCTTAAAAATATCTTTTGATTTTGATATGTTTTCATCGAAATATACCTTGCTTTTTGAGCCGAAGATAGGGTGATAAGGGATCGTTTTAATTTTTAACATATCACTTGGATTGAGATATACAAATTTTTCGAGTATAAAATTTTCAATTTTGCACGTTACGCGCACGGGGCGTGCATATATAGTCCGATAATAAATTACGCACAGGTTAGGGCCCCCGGCTTCATTTACCCGACGGTCGCGGCGGTATCGGCGTGCAGATATCGCTGATAGTGGCCGCAGATAAATATAATAATGACGCGCACAGCCGTCGGCGAAGCTCGCCCGTGCGAAATGAAAATGTTGTCAATTTGAGCCGACTCGGGGGTACGCAACCTTTTTTTTGGCTACGGAATTTTTAAAGCGACATACTACCGGTTGTTTTAAAATACCGTGTCTGTACCGCTTACAAGCTTGCTTCTTCATCCAAAAGTATATTTATAACCTATTACTTATTGTCATAAATAAACGGTTGACTGTTGAACCGTTATTAAATGAACTAGGAAAATAGGTAAGCACAGAACGAAGAAATGGATAAGATATAAGACATTAAACCTACAAATATACCACTTACTCTGTGCTGTTGCATTTACTGTATGCCAGTGAGAGGTGTTGTTATTATGACCAAAACGGCATCATCTGTTTCTATTACGTTTCTTTACTAATGTATCATTACATAGCTATTTTTTCAAAAACGTATTAGCTTATTTTTGCAATCGAAGTAAGAATGTCGTTCGCCTGTACCATGTAGGGTCCACTTTAAATTAGCTTTCGTTGTAGGCCGGGCTAGGGAATCTGCGAGCGCCCATTAACATAGGGGGGATGCTGGCGGCTCCGACTCGAGATTTTCACTTAAAAGCCTGCCTAGACGACAAACTCGCGGCGAATAGCCCGCGCGTCTATGTGAGCGGCTCCATTGTATACCACGTCAATATTATTAAGTTTTACTGTGTTTCGACAATGACAAAAATAATTGTTTACGTTCTTTAATTAATATGAGGTACAACGATAACCATGGCGGTCCATTTTTTACTCAGCGACAAGTTTATTAATGTGACGAAAATTCTAATATTATTAATTATTCATATTTTGATGAAATAATGGTCAAACTCAATTCATTAGTTAAGAGTTTAACAATTACATAAAAGCAAATCTCGCGTCTTTAGAATATTGGCACATAACAACTACGTTTTAATACATATTTGCGTGATTTTTAGAGTAGATAAGTATGTGATCTAATTTATAAATAGCTTAGCTAAATATATTTATCTAGATTAAACGTTTTCCTTTTGTCGTTTGGCGATTTGACGACGGCTTATTTGAATGGAAACAAGCGCTATCTCTGTAATTAGGGCTCTATTGACAGGCTACCCCGTTTAATTGGTTTGGTATGTGCGGATAATGGATAAATTTAACGTCCCGCGAGGTTTGTAGTAATGATTACGAGTTTATAGGAAATGTGAGTATATAAGTTTATGGGAAATGTGAGGTTGATTAGAACTGTGTAGAATTTTAAGTGCATTTATTGATTCTTTACTTAAACAGTTTAATTGTTCATATTTATAATGAAAGTGTACTTCCTCTTTAAAGGCCGGCTACGCATCTGCAGTTCCTCTGGTGTTACGGATGTCCATGGGCGTCGGTTATTATAAAAAACAGCATTGCACCGCGGCTGTTTTCGTTCGTTTTATTATAGCCTTCTTTTTTATCATAAATTTTCTTTCTACTCGGCTTCCGTAAGTCGTAGCGTAATGTCAAATAAACCTAGAACCTATTGGGGCTGCCAATTGCAAAAAACATTTTTCAAACGCAATTGAAATTGCCTTAAATTAGCGCGGTCAGACAAACTCTTCGGCTTTGATATATTACCATCGATAAGGTTTAAATAAATTTTCGAATCTTACTCGTGTTAAATATTATAACTAAAACTCTTACCATTATTTCACCATAAGAAAGGAGAATAATATTTTTTTTATCAACTAAATATTCTTTTTTTTATTATCTAAATATTTATAATCTATATTGAAATTCACTCGGTTCACTGGGCACGAGCAGCCAATTGTGAATAAAATATTTAAATTCTTATCACAAATAGTATTAAAATTTTACGATCAATTATTTCCATTCACAAATTCTTCACTCGTCATCCGTATAGTATTTTATCTCGATGCAAATCAGTGGAATACAAGTATGAGGTGATATTGAGAGTTACGATGTCATTGATGTCTTTTTGTTCTTCATAATGTCGTATTTAGTGACTCCATATTTTGTGAATTTATTGGGACAAATCCATTTTCTCAGTATCAAATTCAAAAAATACGCATTAAAAAGTCTAAAGCAGTATTAAAGCAATAGTTAAGCAAATTTTTAAACAAAAAGACTACGATTATGAAAGGTGGAAAATGCAATAATTTTATTGATTTCTCTTTGTTTCAAATGAAGAAAATAAATCTATACTAACATTGTAAACAGGATGGTTTTGTTTGTTGGTATGGGCTAAACTCTGGAAGAATACAGTTCTTAACTACTTTCAATATTTCTTTCGCCAATAGCGACATTATAGAAATACTCGTATATACAATAAATATTTGTAAATATTTCTTCAACTTCAACCTAAATTTTTAACCCGAATCAACATAAATTTTTATTTGTTAAGCAAAATATAGTATACATTTTAATATTGTATTCATTAATAGTAATGTTTACTTTTATATTAAAATACTTTAATTATATTTCATAATGTAAATTTTTTCAATAGTTTCATGTATACATTTAGCATATACTATGTATTTTTATTTAGCTTTTTATTAAACTGGCTGCCGCACTACTCTGCCGTAATGTAAATTTAGCCTAAGTTTTTTTATTAAATAAATAAATAATATTAGCTAGATTTTTTGAAAGTTCAGTAATAAAATTGACATGAACAGGTCATAATTAACTAACAATAAAAAGAACGAATAAATATAGCATGCAGTTTGTTGCATTTTAAATATACCTATAATTTTAGAAATAGGATCGTCACCCTATTAATAATAGCATTTTTACTTAACCACTCTAGGAATATGAATCAAAAAGTATTATTTTAAACTCTCTTTTTTCAGATACATGTGTGAGGGGAATATCGAAGCTTGCGATGTGGATAAAAAAATCTCGTTGCTAGAGCTAAGGGTGGTCTGACGAATTTTTTGTATGAATTCGTAATTTATTTATGAGAATGACGCGACGTGTCGATTTATGAATATTAAAGAGACTCGTCTGACGCTCGTAAATTATGTATGCGTAGTTTACAACAGATTCAAAGTTATACTACGTAAGAATTTGATGTTAAGTGCTACTTGCCAATAAACTCAATAATCACACGAGTTACGGTTTTCGTTGTTGTAATTTTTAATAGTATATGTTAATATATTTAATTTAATTCCGCTAGGAACTATAAAAGACCTAGAAAAAAATCTTATTTTTAATCAAATTAAAAAAAGAAGGAGGTTCTCAATTCGGTGGTATTTTTTATGTTTGTCACCTTCTTTAATTTATATTAATTAATTTTTTTAATAATTTTACTTCTTCGTTTATGAGCCGATTTCAGTTTTTTTTTGCTGGAATGGGGACATTCGCAATGGGACTCATTTAACTTTGCTTGACATTAAACCTTTGGTTCCGAAGATAAACCGAAAATGGACATATTATTAAACTTAAGACAAGCCCTGTTTCGGTGTAATGGAGTTGTAATTGGGTTTACCGTGGATATAATTGGCTTATAAATAAAACTAGATGTTGTACGTGGCTTGTCACTCGTTCATTTATTATTTTTCTCGCTTATTTTTTTTGTAATTTGATACCGCGTATTAATTTCGATAATTACCTTTGCCGGCTCTGGCCAAACAACGGCAGATAATTGTAAATGAATTTTTTCGTATTTCTTATCCATAAAAGAGAAAGAATTATATAAATTTGAAGTCGGTTTTGTTTTTGAGAGACGTAAGACTTTGTTAATATATAAACAATTCAAGAATCTTTAAATCTCTCATCACCTCCAAGGATGATAGTTATTATGGCTGATACATATGAATTACTAAAGTTTTCTGCATAACTTAACATTAATAAGCAACTCTTAGCTTATGCTAATGACGTACGGGCGGACGCGGGGCGCGGAGCGGGAAGGATGTCGCGGTGACGCAGCGAATGTGCGCTTTTTCTATCCGCCGTCATGCTCTGTCGATCGGGAAATAGGTTTTATGTTAATTCGTGTCGGGGTTAAGTTTTTTTTGTTGTCCCAGCTACATGACCCGAAATTTTTTTTTTCATAATGGCGGAGATAAGCGAGCTAGCGGGGCTAATGTTATGTACCACAAGAGGGATAGACTTTTTGCCAGAGATACAGCTCTTTTTTTGCGGAGAGGAGAGAGTAGATAAGAAAATGCATCCGCGGAGGCACCACACTCATTGGGTGTGATCGAGAAATATGAATTCTACTTCTAGCCCGTACTTTGTAACATGGTAAGTAGATATATCCCCGACTGAGTGAGCTTATTCGGCGATCGGTAGCGTCGTCTGGTTCGTGAACTTTATAGAAGTGGTACGTAGTATTAAGTAGAATTTTTAATCATCTTATGCAGTCAGTCTGTTGTCATAATAAAATTTTCATAGAGAGAACGGCTTTAGCGAATAAAACTATGCTTGACAAGGGCCTTGAGGTACTCGCCGCCTTCACAGGACTGAAAATTCACCGAAGACTTTTAAAATATGTATTAATTATATATATATATATATA
>DWLR01005961.1:0-10470 GCA_018246295.1 Papilio alexanor hazarajatica
AGCAAAAAATATTTTTTTGGATTTTTATGCGGACCTGAAGTAACCGATTATCATTACTTTTGGATCACCCCTAGTATACTCTATGGCCCTGGGTAACAAGCGTGAACATCTTAGTTTGCGATAGAGATATTATTTAGCTAACGATTACGTCCAAAGTGTCCAATTTACGTAACGGCCTAAGGTTGCAAAGATTTACCAAACATCTCAGGTTCAAATTTAAATTTCGTTTAAAGTAGCGAGTATTGTGTTATCTTAAAATAAAGCTTTGCAATAAATTCTAAACGTTGTTAAAAGCCAACAAAGCATGAAAACACTAAACCCAATTGGTCGTTGAATATTTTTCGAATACATATTATGAGATAAATTCTCAACTGGTTTCTATTTATTAAGAGATTATAATAATAGGATTGATTTATATTCTAAGATTTCTTGCCAAAATTAGTACTGTTTGTATAAATTAAGATTAACCGGGCAAGTTCAAACACCATTAGCTTATTGGTTTTTTCTCTGCTATTTCGGCATCAAGTTTTTAGGGAAATTCATAGCCAAGATTTTAAAATATATGTTTGTAAATAAAATTATAAAAGCCTTAATGTATAACAAATTTTATATTCTGTTGGTAAACTTACTTAGATGTTGCACTTTAGGGTTAAATACGTGAATCTCATGAAACATATTGGCAATTTTCTTTAAGAGTTGAGAGTCTTTACTTATTTATCAATTTACTTTTCCTGAATTAAGCTCTCGATAAAATGCCGTCCAAAATGATTACTCGATTTATAATAACAGACCCAACCCTCATCTTTGTACACTTACACAGTTAAATAAATTTATTTATATAAGGGCCTCTTTCACCACTCTTCAAGTAAAGTGTCGAGTAGGCTAACCGTCAGTTAGAGTCACCCGTAACTCTATGTGCGAATTTCACGACGTTCGTGTAGCACTAATCATAAGATAAACTAACCTGTAACTTAATTGCCACCACATCTGTCAATTAGCGCATTTACTTTATGGTTAAATTTCTCCGTGGTCATTTTGAAACATTTTTTAAATGTATTAACAAAAAATAGGTTTATTTGACTTGACCGATGAATATTTGGATAATTTAGAAGTACCTTTCAACACTTTACAGATAAAGAGCTGGGCAGAGCAGATAAAGAGTGTAGATGGTGGACGAGGTCCTAAGTATAACAATAACACGAAAACCATCATTATTCTTTCTCATTTTTCCCACTTACGTAGGGTCGTATTATGTAGGTCGTAGTATGTATTACCCTTCTACATCTCCTTTACTCTACTGTAGTCCATACTGTAACTGGTTTAGGCTATAGTTTTTACAACCTGCCGCCTGACTGACGCCAACCCTCCCTCTATTCACGAAGACTATTTGACTTAAATGTGTTCTTTTGTAAATAATAAATTGAAAAAACTGGTACGAGTATGTTGAAGCACGTGTGCTCTAATTTTAACCCTTTTTATAATTATAAATACAAAAGATTCAACAATAAAAGCCGTCTATTCACCCTTACTGTGGCCACGTTTTGTTACTTACCCCAAAAATTAAATATAACGTGTATTTCTTGTTTAGTTCTGGAAAATAAAACATCGCGACCTATTTATATACAATACCACATATCATCTCCACGCACTTTTTCCACTGACTGATTTTTGCTGTAGTTTTACGGACAGCCGCCAGCCTAACGCCAACCTTCCTCTGGAATATTATATATATAAGGTTTATTATGTATATAAGGCTTAAATAAACCTTATATAAGGTACCTAATATGATTTTAACTAAAAAATTATTCTCGATGTAGCACAAAATACACAAAGTCTCCGCTCATATAAGTTTTAACAGTGGTAGATTCTGCAACAACATCTGTTGCACGAATGGCGTTCAACCGGTGAAATACCACGACCTCACAGAAGACAGGCATGAAGTAGAAGTTTTCTGCGTTTCGTCTGAGGAGTGAGGTACCGGAGGCCTAATTTTAGTCCTCTTACCTTTCCCATTCTTTTCTAATAAGGAAAGGATGGGAAGGGACGGAGGATTTGACGGGGAAGGGGATAGATAGGAGAAGGTAATGCTCATTTTTCTGGCTATCCCCTTCTCTGTCTATTAAAGGTAGACAACGCATCTGCAACTCGCAAATGCTTGTTGCAGATGTTTATGGGTAGCTGTCACTTAGGGGACCGCTTGCTCGCTTGCCACCTAATTGAATAAAAAACAATTGGTTTGATTGGATTAATTCTTCAAAAATCAAAAAAATTCAACTAATTACGTATAAAACATTTTTTATTTATTTTAACGGTCCATATAAAAATTGTTTCTGAACAACATTCGGTCTCTGTCCTTGGATGTAATCAATAATTTAAAAAAAAAACGCGTTCCCGTTCATATCCGTTTTTATCTGAGCTTATTAATATTCTATCCAAGTGGCCGCTACATTTACACTATTGACATACATTTGTCATAAATATTTCTAAATACTACCAACAACACAATATTGTTTAAAGACTATTGGACGTGGTTGACTGATGAGGCGTTTATCAGATAAATAGTAGGACGAGTACAAAATTGTAATTTTTAGAATACCGTTACCCGAGCAAAGAAGAGCACGAAAATTGATCGAACCATCAAGCTTAGGGTACACTTTCGCTAAGAGCGGTGTCATTCATCTATTCGCACCTTTAAGTACTTCCTCACGAAGAACGTGGAGCAAAAACGAACATAAATTAAGTTTCCCTCTTCATAATTATTTCATTGGTCGTCGTTTATCGCCGTTGTACGAACTACTCGACAAAATCAAAAGCGTATTGTAATCATATTTCACGCGGTCCACTAATCTGAATTATATGTATAATACTATGAACATTTTACCAAATAAAAACATTCCATTGAGTTCAATTTTCACTACTTTTAACAGTATTTTAGTCTTCACGCCTTCTTCCTATTAAAGTTATATGCAGTCTTAATTAAATCACCATTATAATAGTGATAAAATAAACTGTTGCCTTAGCGCACACACAACTGCTAAACTGTCTGACGCTCTGCAAAACTGCTAACAAAACTGCTAAAGCTGTTTTGTTAGCGGAGAGCGAATCGACAATGCAACATGAAGGTATGTTGATTTTAATTAAAACTGATATTTGTTTCTAACAATTGCTATAATAATGTCTAAGGAGCTATAAATTAAATGCGTAATGTTTATAAAGATCATAACAGCTATCGGTATTAAAATAATTTCATCGTTATTTTAATGTTACCGTTTTTATTACGTTTATTATTTTAGAGGGATGCAATGAACGCTTCAAAATAATCTTACATAAACGAGCATTGCCACTTTTAACAATAATATATAATATATATATTATTGTTTATTTTTAGTGTTTGTAGTTTATTCATGACCATCTGTTTAGAATTTAGATTATCATCTTAAAATATTGTAGTAGTTTATCGCCCACTCATAGCTTTTTTTAACAATTCAAGCTTATAATATCAAATTTGATTTAGTAATAACTTCAGATGGATTGGATAATAATAAATAACTTAATAGCACTTTACAAACAGACGATAGTACTTTGTGGCGTCCGATATAACCGCAGTCAAGGAACCTAATACGAGTTGTTCAACTCTATTTCCACCGTCTTGACATCGGCGGCCCTATTTTAGAATAAGATTATCCATCTTATATCAATCGAAACATTACCATAAATATTAAACGCCAGTGTTCAAGGACTTTCTATTTTTATTGAGTCCTGATCAATATCTTATTGATCCCATTACGTTAACCCTTTCATGTTAAATTTAGAATTACTGTATAATTTACACAGCATGCATTTAGGAGTATGCATGCGTCGATGTACGAGTATGGATGCAGAAGAAGCGAGAGGTGTGCCAGGATCGCACTAAGTGAAATTCCGTAATCTCTGCGTACCCCTCTGGATTACAGGCGTGAGTGTTATGTGTGCAGTTATTAGTACTAACACTAGTGCGGGAAATGAAACAGAGAAATTAATTATTATCCTACAACTATGCATATGTACATATAGCTCATTATAAACAGAGGTTTAAGGAAATGTAGAAATATGTTACCACCACCACCTTAGCCTATGATCGTCCACTGCTGGATATAGGCCTCTCCCAGTAATCGCATCATTGGGGGAAAATGTGCCATTAGCACTTGGCAGGCGGGTTGGCGATCGTAGTATGTTCCACCGTACTAAGAAAAGAACGCTGCTGCCCATCCTCCGCTGGTCTTTACATCCAGAATCAAGACAAGCACACATGTTCATGCACAAATGTTTGTCCTGGGTGTGAATCGAACCCACGACCTGCGGCGTGAAAGGCAAGTATCTTACCAATATGCTAACCGGTCAGTCGCAACAAATATGTTGATTATAATTAATTAAAGGGGAAAGGATTGGCTCTTAGAATGCAGGTTAATCCAGCTTGGGTGTCTAGCTCTACTAAAATTATGTGTAAGAGTAATTAATAAAGCGTATTTATTTATTTAGTATAAATGTTTTATTAAGTATTTTGTGTAATGATGATTCAGAAGTTCAGTTAACCTGTCGGAGACATATTACTAGACAGTATTATAGTCACGGTAATAATTGTCACAAATGTATTTATTGCTTAATTATTGTAAAAATGTACATCCACTTATTTTAGTTTTAAAAGTCGAATTTATTTGTTTGTTATTGTTATATGCTCGCTTTTGTGGTTTTTAATTTTAATGGTTAATTATTTTATTTATTAATTTTACATTTTTAATGGTCGTGTGTTGTTTTTTAAGCTTTAGCGGATTGAACAAACTATTATAGTTGGGAATAAATGCCAAATTTAGTACAAAATTGCAATTTAGTATAAAAGGTCAGACGCAATTCCGATTTGCAAATAAAATGATAGGAAATATTTTTAGTAGGTTACGAAAGTAAATAATCTTTTAATTTTTTTTTATCAAACGAATCGACTTCAAATGTTGGCATTTTTTACTTGCTTTGACTTTCATTAATATGACATTAAGTCATTTATAGTCACGGAACGTTTCATTACAAATTTTTAAGGAATTTTAATGGCCCACACAGGGCTTGTCTTAAATCTACTAATGTCAATTTTTGGTATATCTATGACATCGAAGTACAATGACATTAAATTAAATAGAACCCCATTGTGAGTGCCCCATTGCCACAAAAAAATCGTTTCACTGACGTCATAGTTAAAAAACATAAAAATACAATTGATTTGAAATCCTCCTCTTTTTGAGTCGGTTAAAATGGTATTTATTATTTAAATATTTTTAAATAAAGCAGAAAAACTAAACACATCGTAGTAAATTTCGTAGCGCCTTTATTCTGGCTGACCTTTAGGCTCGTACGTAAGATCAACTAAAGTAGATCTACAATAATAAAGGCTTATAGTAAACGACCCTCCTTGCAAAGAAAAGCTTTTGTCGACAAAGAGTTCTTTCAATTATAGTCTTTGTAAAATGGAACGTTTGTGTTTTCTATTTGTACAGTTGTTTGATTCTAAAATTTAGGTTATAGATATTTTATACTGATAAATTATGAGATAATTTTATGTGTTTTTATAATTCATTTAAAAGAATACTCTCTTAATAAATGGTTTTGCAATTTGTTGGATTAATTCGATACATTTAAATACTTGTCGAAATATACTAAAAAATTATATAAAGTTAAAATTTAATAAAATAATTTAGTAATTGGTAATGTTTATTGTTCTATGGCTTCAATTATATCCAAAAACATTGTGATGAAAATGTGTACGTCGTTTTGTATTTGAATAAACCATGTACGCATTTTCATCACACAAACACACATACACACACACACACACACACATATTTCAGCCTATGATCGTCCACTGCTAGACCTATGTCCAGGGAGGTCTATGCCTCCCCAATTGATCGCATCATTGGAAGGTAATGTGGCATAATCTATGGCTATCTATCTAGACATATATAATATGGCAGGCTGGTTGGCGAACGCAATATGTTCTACCGTACTAAGAAAAGGACACTGCTGCTCGTCCTCCGGTCTTCTATACATCCAGATTCAAGACAAACCGACATGTTCATGCACACAAATATTTGCCTTGGGTGGAAATCGAACCCACGACCTGCGGCGCCAGAGGCAAGTGTCTTGCCACTGCACCAAGCGGTCAATCAACCGGCATTTTCATCAGTATTTTGTAATTCAGAAATACTGATGAAAATGCCGGTTGATTATATGATTTCAGAAAAAATATTTTTCTCCAAGATAACACTTTTGTAATCTTGGATATAAATATTCTTTTGGAACCATTATTTATTATTAAATAATTAATGGAGAATTCTGATAACTGTATGCTGAGAAATTGAGCTAGATATTAAAATAAACAATTTACTAGTTTATATAGCAAGCATAAAGGCAATTATTTCTACTGGTGTTTAATACGTCATTATTAAAGCGTATTAGAACATTAAATGTCACTAAAGAGGATTATATGAGCTTATAGATACTCGTGTAGCGGTAAAAGGAACGTTTAAAATGAATTTATCTTCTATATCCCGTCCGAAAAAACATGATACATTTTATGTCATAAAATTAAGATGTTTATTTAATATTAAATAATAACCTCACATTTCGATTGAGTAAATATACACGTCATTGCAAGAGAGAAAATAGACAGCTGTAAAACTCTGTAAGGTAATTTGAAAGAATTTGAGTTCATGCTGATAATTTTGTTTTGTTGATAATTGCTTTGGATTATATACTCGTATATCTGTAATTATAATCATAATAAGGTTAAGGGATTTCTTTGGATATATCGGTGGCAAGCGACCGATCTTTGTGCCGATTTTTGGGAGCACTTTGACCTACAGTCGAGACATTTGGCTAATGATAATAATAAGTATATGCTGGTATTATCTTACATGATTTAAGAACAAAAGGTTAGCATGGTATGGGCACATATCCATGTCATAACATTATGAGGAGGGAAGAATCACATGTAACAAGGAGAATGGAGGGATATGTTGATAGGGTCCGGCCTAAGGAAAGATGGATCAACTGAGTGAAAAACGACATAGGTTAAAAGACTACTGAGATGTCTACTGCTAGAATAGCGAAGAAGGCAGTAGGAAACGGATTGTATCGACCCCACTTAAACCTGGGATAAAGGGGAATGATGATCTGATACGCTATTGTTATACATTACAAACAAGTAATTGTTAACATAAAAATCCTCGACTGACTGGATGATTATCATTATATATCAAATTACCTTTGACACTCCGGCGATGAATACGAATCTATATACATATATAGAATATGACACATCGGTCAAAATCGATCATCGTTTAGGCTACAGGTCGCAATGCAATCGACTTACATACGCACATAGAACAATATAGCTTCCTTTTTTAATAGCTTTTAATCGAAAGGGAGAGAGCAATTTTTGAAGAAGAAAAGACTAGGGATAACGAAAAGGGGGAGGAAGGGGTAAGAAGAGGAAGGAGCTAGGTCTGCGTAATCGGATCAGATATGTCTTTATATCAGTACATATACAAATGAAAATACATGAAAAATAAAATACAAATAAATGAAAAATATCATACAACTTATTTGTGATCTAACACAAAACCAAGCAACAAGTGGATTAAATTTCGCATATTTCCTTATGGTATTATGTCATAGACCCTTTAACCGCAGGCTTTGAGCTTGGGAACAATGATATGTAAACTAGTGATATCAATTTTAATATCTTTATCTGTTATATTGACAGAAGATTATGTTTATTAATATAAAATGGTGGTAGATGAATTCTAAAACAGAAGTGCTTGAAAATAGGAAGGTACTAAGAGTAATTATAATACACAGCATAAGTGGCGGGCATCGGCTGGTGTGTTCCTGCTACTTCTTCATTTTATTATTACTTATTAATACTTATTTTATTATTTTTAGATTATTGTCGATTAAAAGTTTTAAAAGGCTAGTAAGGAAGAACACCTAATCTGATAAACACCACCAATAAACATATTTATTGGCGGTTTTTATTAGAACAGGTGTTTTATTTTCTTGGTCGTTGGTCTATTCCCTAAAATCAAAATCTAGATATTTTACGAAAGTTCAACATATGAAACTTCTGCTTTATTCTGTCCTTGCCTCTGTAGTTATAAAAACACGCGAGTGATTATATTAAATAATAGATAAGGACATTTCACGGTTTCGGTGAAATAAACTACGTCATAATAAGAAAATAAGTGGTCCGAAATCACTTTTACAGCTGGTATAAACGGTTTGTTACACGATCAAAATGCGAGTTAATCGAGTAGACGAAGCAAATTGCTTTTCTGTCACCTGGTGACATGCAGGCTCGATCATTTAAAAACCCCCTGAGTGTACGAGGTAACGACATCACATCTAAAGATGCTTAAATTGAACGCTAAAGACAATTTTTAAATAATAACTCAAGAAACCGCGGAGTGATCACCTACTATGGAAATTTAAAACGAGATTAATAGATATCTGACCTTGTTAAGTTTCTAATGCCTCTTATTAACCGAAAGTCTGCGTAATCTATACTAATATTATAAAACTAATATATAAAATTATATTAGTAGAGTCCAGATCAACATCTGCTGAATGACCCTTTCGACCAGTGAAATACCACGACTTCACAGAAGGCTTTCTGCGTTTCTTCTGATCGGTGAGATGTCGGAGACCTAATTTTAGTCCTCTTCCTCTTCCATTTTCTAATAAGGAAAGACTGGGAAGGGGAAAAGGATTTGATGGAGAAGGGGATGGATAGGAGAAGGAAATGTCAATTTTTCTGTCTATATCCTCCTCTGCCTATTATAGGTCGGCCTCGCCAATGCTTGCAGGTGCCTATGGGCAGCGGTCACTTAGGTTACTACCTGCCAGTTTGCCACGTTTCTCTATAAAAAGGGAAGAAATTTGATTGTTTGTTTCGGATAAAGTCAAAAACTATTGAACTGATTTTAAAAAATTCTTTTACTAATAGAAAGCTGTTCTATCAGCGTGTCATTTACTTTTTGGTTTGTCTACCTATCCACCCGAGCAAAGCTGGTGCTTGTGGTTAATTCCGACATAAGTAATGTATAACAGGTTTTGAAATACAGATATTTCATAACATCTTTTGATATCATAGCATAGATTATCATTATCAGCTTGTATCAATCCATGGTCGAAGTGAAGGCCCAATGCCTTCTACGGTTCCAGTTCTCTTTGTGTTATTGTGTGAAGCAAACATATTTAATTGGATTTGTCTGTATATATTTGCGAAAAAGTGGTACATTTTTAATAAATAAATTTCCATAACAATACAACGACGACCTAAATTTTAATTGCACTTTGGAAGAATTCCTTAAATAGCTCACTGCCTAACAAAACTTTGTCGGTTTGAGAATTTGAAAATGTTTTTAACTACCAGGCTACACAGCGTTTAGTGCAAAATAAATATCACAGAGAATAAATATATATAAAGTACATAATATTCACAAGTTTTTTCAATGTAAAAGTGTTATTAACACGGTTTAGGAAGGTAAATTTCTAAATGGGAAAACGAACTCGTATTATATTTGTACAGTACATGCATGTCCATAGGCGAAGGATAGTAACCATTTTTACATTAAAATTCCTTCTGTTGGTAAAAGTAGCCGTAAGGTCAAATAGCAAAGCTTACACTTTGATTAAATTATTTTGTTTAAACCAAGGAAAACCATTTTATGCATTTACGTTATAAAAATTGCGTGCTGAAAAAAAAGAAAGAGAGAACTAAAATTATCTGATATGACAAAACTAAATTATACATATAAATATCGACCAAGAAGACATGTAATTAAATTAAGTGCTACCAATTAAAGCAAAAGAAATTGTGAAACGGAAAGTGAAGTTTTTGTAATGTGAAACAATGGCGCAGAAACGTTAAACGTTTTGCGTTGACAACGCAAAATTAAATGCCACTAATTCCTGATAATGCTAACAAATTCGGGGATAACTTTTTGCTGGTATATGAAAAAGTATCATCTATTTAATAATTAAGGGCGCAAAAAAAAACCATAATTTTCTGTATTTAACCTCAGGCCAGCCGAGACTGCGGTTTAGAGACTTTTTTTCCACTTTTTTGTCGAAAAACGGGCACTGGAGGAAAATGTTCGTAAAAATGTTTTTACTGACGAATAATGAGCAGAACGCATTACTAAAACTCGTACTTAACTTGATTTAAAAAAAAAAGACTATTCGACAATAGAGATTTGCAAAATGCTTTAAGTTAAAGACTTGTACCCTCACGCCTTTAAACCATCTGGGATAACCGGAGGTAGTATTATTATATATTATTATATTACTAGCTGTTGCCCGCGACTTCGCCCGCGTGGAATTCAATATTGATGTATCTATATGTAAACATATACATATATCTGGGTGAAAAACGTTCCGCGGAAA
>DWLR01005962.1:0-10468 GCA_018246295.1 Papilio alexanor hazarajatica
ATACTTTGATGGAAACACTGACGGCGGCAACTTGTTCCAATCCTTTGCCGTGCGCACGATGAACGATGATTCGAACCTAATCTAAATAAGTAATTATTCAATTACTTATTTAGATTAAGATAAATAAGTCTTATGATGAATCTTCATAACATTATTTTGTTTACCTGTAGCTACTTAATTGCATCAATTAATATGTATAGTTAAAACTTGACTGTTAACAAAAAATTAAAACCAAACATTAAAAACCTTAAACTCGGCTAGATACGTAGTGAATCACACTTGCAGAATTTTAATTTGACGTAAAAATGACTGAAGGTCCCAAAATGGACATAACGCGAAGTTCGTTGCAGTTTAACGCTAACACGGCGGCACTTGTTTATTTAATTATCAATACCATAAATTAACGGACACCTTATCTGCCCTGTGGTGGAGCGTATGGTATTCGCGATTTGCACCACTACGTTGTACCATGTACCATTGCAAATGGGTGCATAGATCAACACCTGATTCGTTTAGACCTTTCCACATACTATGTACGTGATTTCACGGTCTATTCCCTGACTGTTTGCAATAAACTAAAACAACTATTGAATGGATATTTATGCTGTTTTCGCCAAGAACTGAGTGATTCATGGAGAAGGTTTAGTGTATAATTTGTTAAGGTTTTGTATAAATTGATTTAAATATGACGATAATTTTTGAAAATGTCGGAAAATGTAATGCCGCCTGGGATCTTTCATCGAAAACTCTGTCTAATTTTGACATATAACAAAACAAGGTATTGTGGGATATTCTTAAATTTTCGAATTCAGTATTATTCCTTATCCAAATTAGTATGTTAGCAAGGTAGAGAATTAAATTTAGATTATAATTGTCATTTACAC
This sequence comes from Papilio alexanor hazarajatica, assembly GCA_018246295.1. NCBI lineage: Eukaryota > Metazoa > Arthropoda > Insecta > Lepidoptera > Papilionidae > Papilio > Papilio alexanor. Next base: position 885 of record DWLR01005962.1, read on the forward strand.
TATCTCATTTTGTCAAATAGTTTAAGATATGTCAAAAAGATTAAAACTACGCAGCGAAAACAGCCCGTGCGCCGACCGCGCGCCGTTTTTTCGCTGTAATTATACAGACAGAGGTATATTGCAAAACAAAAATACATTACTAATATAATTAACCTATTATAGACACACACATCTTTGACAAGAAATAAACGATGATTTATTATGTGTTATAAGTACAGAAATATACAAAAAGGATAAACTAACTACTGAAACAAGAAGAAAAAAGTTAATATTGATTTGACACTAGTGCTATTAATATGTTCATAAATGAAACAAAATCCATTCTGTTTGTCCATTCTTATACAGTTTTTAATAATCGACGGGGATTAACGAGGAAGGCTTACGATAAGCTTATCTATAAATTGGCTGGATAATTCTGACTTTGATTTTTGAAAAAGCCATAGACCGATGCGTGATATTTCACAAAAAATATATTGTGTGTAATATAATTTTTGGTAACAAATTAAATTTGATTTATTTTATTTCTTGATTTATAAATATGCTCTGCTATCCGTGAAAGGCCAGGGCGTGTAATAAATAAATAAATATGCGCCTAATGGTAAAATGTCTTTGTTTTCTTGTATTCTTTCTATTTTGTCATACCAAGTATAAAGTCCCAAGATTGGATGCGACATAAGTCCAAAGAGGCGGAGTTACATAAATTCATATAAACTTAGATTTAGACAACTTTTATCACTGACCGGATAGCCAGACAATTAGAATTATACTGTTGCGTATAGCACGACACCGCACATTCGCTTGATGCTTGATCCGAATGATGTGGAAAGATTGGTATTTTATAAGAATTCGGCTACAGCGGCCGTTTTTGGAAAACACCGCAGGATGTCGCTAGTCTAATTAGCAATGTCGCACGCTGTTTATTACAGTCGCATTACGTTTGCCGGTGACGACCATACACATCAACACTAATAAAATAAGGCGTAAGTATTCGTTTTTTTGAATGCTAAGATCTGAGGAGTTACCAAACAGATTTGAAAAAGTCTTTTTGTATTGACCAGCTTTACGTCTACGAGGGGCTATAGGCTATTTAACATCGGTCTCGGAAATCTAGGTGCGGGCTCAAATAGCATAACATGCTGGAAACTGTGAAAAACTTTAAAGAATAAGAATGTAAGAGCGCAGTTGTTGGTAGCACTGAATGATGGCCAGTGCTACCAATCTCCGCTTCGCTTCCTCTGGTTGCCAGTTTGGGTTTTTTTTTAATTTGTGAAATCTATCAGATTTTTCTAAATTTTTTGTTACCTGGATTTTTAATATTTATAACAGGAACAAGATTAAAAAAAAACCACCCAATCATCATTTTCAATATTATTTAAAACTTCATTAGTGTTAGACTAAAATATTAATGATTAAAATACGATAAAAAGTCTTTGAATAGAATGAATCACTACCATTTTTCCTCTTTCCTCAATAAATCCATTAGCTGTTAAAACATTTTTCTGTCATTAAATCTGTTAAATCTGAAGGGCGATATGTTGACAATACTGGCGATGTGCTCGAAGAGTTTTGAACGATTCTTGCGTTGGAAAGAACCAGTTGGGCCTTTAGAGGAGACTACTTTAGACAATCTATTATCATGGGTTATTTCAATTTGTTATTAAACACACATTAGGTTGATATTAACATGTATTTTCAATAATTAACATGAACAAAAGATAAAAATCAAAGCAATGGGTACCCATAATGTTAGTATTATTTTTATTATTATTACATTATTACATGTGTACTCTTTCCTGAAAGGCCGCTGGGCAAGCGCAGCTAAATACCTCGTGGATTGAATTCGGTGGAGAGGCGGGCCAGGAGGCTGATCGGTGAACAAGACCTTAATTTAGTCAGTCTTGAGCACAGACGCAAAGTGCCTAGTCTGTCGGTGTTTTACAGGAATACACGAATTCATTACTCCATCTCCATTTTACCTTCGGACGTTTGAGCACGCGGCTGGTCTCCATCCTTTAATTGTAGAATTAACGCGGATTCGAATGAAGCGATTTGATTCTTTGTTCATCATGCGTACGGCAAAGAATTGGAACAAGTCGCCAGCGTCAGCCAAAAGAGTGAATAGGCTGCTACTAGTGTGTATCACTTTTCGACCACATCACCACTTTTATATATATGTGTGTATGTGTGTGTGTGTGTGTGTGTGTACAATTTGTATTTAGTTCTAGGATTTATATAGTTATTCATTTTTTATGTTTAAAACAAAATTATAAATTGTAAGATGTATAAAGGAATGAGATGTATTGTAAAAAGGATAGAAAGAATAGATGCAGAAAGGCACAGTATTTAATAAACACGGTGGATCTGTATAAGCAAAGTAAGATTGCTCCCCCTCTGAGCTGCTCCCATAAACTTATGTTTATTTTGTGTTTTGTTTTATACACCTACACCTAAAATCAATTATTAACAGAAAACTGAGATCACATCTCTTTTAACAGTAGTAGGGTTCGCAACAACATCTGTTGCACGAATGGCCCGCTGGACCGGTGAAATACCGTCGTGGTATTATATACTTACAGAAGACAGGCGTGAAGTAGAAATATTTCTGTTTCTGTGTTTCTTCTGGGGAGTGAGGTGCCGGAGGCCTAATTTAAGTCCTCTTCCTTTTGCCACCCTTTTTGAATAGGGGAAGACGATGGATAGTAGAAGGAAATGTTAAATTTTTCTGTCTAACCCCTAATCTTTCTATTTAAGGTAAGCAACGCATCCGCAGCTCGCAAATGCTGCTTGTCTATGGGTAGCAGTCACTTAGGTGGCAGCTTGCGCGTTTGCCACCTTCTTGTATAAAAAATATATCTATAAACTAGCGACCTTCCCCGGCTTCGCAAACATAGCAAAACATGCTACATATTTTTCACAAATGTTATCATCATATTTCAACCAATGTATATAAAACAATTCATACAGAAATAAATTATACGTCTAAACCTTCCTTATGAATCAGTTTGTTATTGGTGAAAACCGCATGAGAGGTATGAGGTTAATCTTTATATGAGGATTTCTACGAATAACACAAAATAAAGTTTTCTAAATTCTTCCAAATGAATACATAGCTTTTGTTGAATTCCCCGCGGACCGAGTCGCGGGAAAAAGCAAATTTTTTTTCTTATCGACGAACGATCAAGCGAGGCAATAGATTTTTTTTATCATTAATCAGTTTTCAGTCTTACCCTGTCACTTGAGCCTAGTTATCTTTGTCTTTATGTTTAAATATAAATGAAAAAATATTAAATGCCCTTATTTCATACTGTTTCTATATTTAAATGCAACGACTGTTAATCGTGATGTCTATTTTATTTAATCTGTCTACCCTTGCTGGGTAAAATATATGAACACTGCTTTTACATATAATTTTGTTTACATAGAATCTCACTGCGAGTAAACAATTTAATAAAGTAATTCGACCATAAGACAAACAAACGTCCGGGAGCCTCGGTGGGGGTTTTAAAGCTCGCTCAATGTTTGTGTACAGACAACTCGCCTCGCTTGACCCGAACCCGCTGACTAAGTCACGTGTTTAATATTTGAAACTGATGTTTGAATTGTGGTATGTGTGAAGTTGTATGTTCAAATATGTCACTTCAATTGTATTAAGATGATTAAATTTGCGTAATTTGTGATTTATTTATTCTCTAGTGTAAGATCTAACAACAATAACGTAATGCCGTAAGCTATTTTTTCTAGCAAAACCAGATGTTATAAAACCCATTGGGCATGTTCACTAATTCTAGCGAAAAAAGTGCTATATTTTTTACCTGGATCATTGAAGGCGTTGTTTTTTTTTTTGTCACTTTTGTCAAACTTAAATGAGGTGTTCGCCAATGTCAGTTTTACTAAATTCTTAATGAACCTCTACCGTAAAATGTGGTTTAAGGTCAAATATTAAATGTGGTAAGACAAAGTTTGCTTTTCATATTATTTATAACACTAACCTTTTTGTAACTATTTATTATTTTTTGCATTCATTCTTTTGCCCCAAAACGCCAAAGAAAATAGACTGGTTAGGAAAAAGAACAGAGATTATTTCAATACTATTTTTACTAACTTATATTTTTATTAATGGTCCCCGGACCCACTGGATTATAATAACACAATAAAATCACGCGTATTACGACAATTTTCCACGCCAGTGAAATGAAAATGAAATCATATTTCATCTCCGTCCTTGTCTGGCTAATTCGTGTAATGTTGTGTAGGAAGAAAACAGCTATACCGTGTCCTGTAGGGTGCGACGGATTCTACGGGAACGGGGATGTAACAAATATTGTCGAGCGGAGAGAGTGATTATCGGAGGGTTAGGTTGGCCGTAGTCATAGTATGCGCCACACTTTCTATAACAATTATTATGTGTATTATAAATTTATTTTAACATGTATTACAATATTTACTAATTAGTTCCTAGTCGACTTGAATCAATGAGATTCTCTTTTTCGTATTCTTACGTACAGAAACCAAACAACAAAAATGAGACTTTATAAAGTGATCCTTGAACTTTTATTTCGATTTGGTGTCTACTTAGGTGAAAAGAAGTGTCTTAGAAATTAAGTAAACGTTAAAAAACTAAAGCGAAATTTAATAAAAAAAAAATATAATTGGTTAATATCAAATGAGTGTGTAGTAAGTACAATTACTATATTATTTTCTATTCATAGTTAGAAACTTTTAAACTTCTAACTATGAATATAGCTCCCATCGCCTGACTGCGCAGTTATTAGTCGCGGATTTAGCGCGGCGATGCGCCGAGCACGGTCCGAGTCCGCAGAACGGGGACCGGGCAGGCAACACATCTAACATCACGCTCCTTAACTAAACAGTTAGCAGCAGTAGGTTTACATATCCAGGAGATTACTGGTACATAACGTAATTTAATTTATACAAAAACATGTACATTAATTTGTCATAATAGTCAATACTTATCATGTCAAATATTTTTTAATTAATTTATTTAAATTTTATAAATCTTTGTTATTTGATAATGATATACTACATAAGTTATGTGCGGAAAACAAAATTGGCGGTGCATTTGATCAGCAGCAGATCTGCAACTACGCACATATTGAACCCGAGTCTAATGTTGGGCTTCGTACATTTTCTGTGCTGTTGAAAAAAATCAATGTGTAACATTAGCACTTCGAGCGCAGGCTGCTGCAGAACCCCCTACTTCTGGCGGAATCAATCCAATCAATTCTTATATATTCCCAAGGAGAGTGGGCGTCAGGCAGGCGACCGGCCGTAAAACTATAGCCAAAACCAGTTGCAGTGTGGACTACAGTAGAGTCCAGGATATATGGAAGAGTAGTACATACTGTGCCGACCCTACGCAAGTGGGAAAAGGGCAGGGAGATGAGTCAATACTTATTTTGACGTGCCATGTGAGGTACAGACCCCCTCGCCGTCTATTAGTTTGGGTAAGAACGTTTGTTTGTCACTTGGGATTCAGCAGTTCATCTGAAATTTTTTATATCTTAACTCTTAACTGCAGTTTATGTGAAACAAATAAATGTATGAATATGACAAATATTTCGCGACAACAACTAAAGAATGTATTATTATTAGTCCTTTGTAAGAGGCTGGGCTTATTCATGATTTTCTATTTCCAAAACCCTGGTTACTTTAAAATACGATTTACGTTTACTTTGTCTCGGCGTCACACGTTTCCTTCCACGCCCTTCTGTCAATCGTCATCTCAGTACTCACTCCTTTCTTGCCCATGTCATCCTTGACGCAGTCCATCCCTCTTTTCTTAGGCCTTACTCTACCGACATATCTCTCCATATTCATATCTCTCTCCTTGTTACATGCCATTCTATCCACCTCATAACGTGCCCGCTAACCTTTTACATCTTAATTTATCTACCACTGATACTACTTTCAGACTTTCCCTAATATACTCTATGTTAAGGTTGGATTTATAAAACTTAAACAAAACAAAAATATTCAAAGTTTTAAAGATTTCTGTTGGATGATGGAATATGCAAATTTATTTATTTAAAGACTAGCGTATTACACTCCGTGTTTCTTGTAAGTTTTTTTTAAATGATCCTATTTAGCATTAAAGCCACTAATATAAGCAATATTTTATAACAAGACTACTTGTGGCGTACGTTGTCCACGGAACAACAGCCGCGCGCGTGCCGTCCCAATGCTGGGTTTGTGGGCGCAGTGTGGGAAGCGACATGACATATTGCTGAGTACTCTCCACTTTATCGCTTTTTATGGTACGTTTTGATCGTGTGTTAATTGTGAACGATAGTGTTATTTTTGGAGGGTTATTTTAATCAGTTCTATTTAGCTTACAAGGTGGGTTATCGATATTATTTTAAATTTATTTATTAAAATTATCCCAGGATTTAATCGCATTCCATTAAACGCCTGCTTATCGTACTAAATTACCGCCGTGGGGTACAGAGCTACCGTAGTGTCTTCAGACTGTTTTACACGAAATCTGCTGCCGTCCCATACACACTGTCACCTCTTTATGCCCTTACGATGACTGAGTTTCTTCACGGTTCACCATTCAGACCTTTGTCAAATAATTTAACGTGATTGCTTTCCAAAGACCTTTATTTCCCAAACTTTTATTGATACTTTGAACTATGCGTTAGACATAATTCACTTAGTAAACTGGAGATGTAATTAAACGTTGACATTAGCAACAGTTCACTAGAGCATGAGGACGTGGGCTGGGGTTGCGAGCTCTCGGAGCGGCGCGCGGCCGGCGCGTGTCTGCGCGGCGTATTTGATGTTTTTTATTTGTTGGCGCTGCGGTCAAATCTGTCACACTTTTTATGCATTTGTAATTATCACGATTTGTTGTTTCAATTTCTACAGTAAAATAAATAAGAAATGATGAACGGTTTAGTTTTTTTAAAGGTTCATCCAATTTATTATTTCATTTAATTTTTATAAAGTTTATTTAATTTTTTAGTGTAGAATAATGGGTTCTCCATTATGCTGCACTACTAACGGAAACCGCCGTTAAGAGTTTTAGGAATACAGATCCAATAGTGTTCCATCAAAAAAGACGTCATATATTTTAGCCAGTTGAGATCATCGGGTAGCTTTTTTAGAGAATATAATATTAAATATAATTATTTAACAAAAATAGGTTAACGTCTGACATACAATCTAAAAATTAGAAATTAGTAATTTCAACTCTATTCAGAACGAAATTCATATGAATTTCTGATCTATTTTACAAATTTTTACGTATAAAATATGTATTTGCTTTAATTTTTCTTTTATAGTAAGCGATTGAGAGCACCTTCTCAATTTCAGGATTATTAGATTTTTATTTCTGTCCATATCTTGTTAAAAAGTTCTCGAAAGCGTTCTTGCTTTTAAGTTTTGTAGCTTATTGTTACAAGTGTTTTTAATGTTATTATTTATAAACTCTTTCTCTAACTGTTAGTTTAATATTACCTATATTGTCGTTACTTGCGTCGTAATAAATGTCGGCAAGTAGTAAACTCGTAAATAAAAATTAGTTTCCAACATACTTTCTATGTAAACGATACAAATGAATGGCAAAAAAAAAATTATCATGTCGAATTAAGTCAACAAATCATATCAAAGAGTGAATGGCGTGTCGACAAAATCGGACGAAGTCCCTAAGCGTGGAGTGGTAGCATGTAATTTGGATTATCCCAAACAATGCATTCGGCAGGGAATCGGACCCATGGGGGAGTAACGCGTCGATAGCTTGGGCCCCTCGCGAGCGTAGCTTTGCGCCCCACTCTAACTGATTACTTCTCAAGTGTACATCGACGTCAAATTGTTGCTAAAGTTTGTGTTTATGAGCTTTTTGATTACTTGATCGTGGAATTTACTTTACATTTATTCTAATTGTCTGAATGTTTTATGTTAGTAAACGTCTTTGTCTTTAATCATAGAAATCAATTGACATTGCGAATATTTTGCTATGAATTTATTTAAACAATTTTTAACCATTATATTTATTGAATTGCTAAAAACTAAAAATCGACTTTATGTCTTCAGGCACTCTTGATCAATATGTATATGTATTTTTTACCTTGTCATGTATGTTTTGTAGTGCGCGCCGCGACGCACCCAGCATGTGAGCCGACAGCACTCACCGCTACGATTGTACCGCCTCCCTTATCGAGTGTCGTAGTGACGCGAGGGCTCTCTGCCTGACAACTAATTGAAATTTACTCGCTCCGTAGCGCATTTTATGCCCCGCTATGGTTACCATTAGGTACAAATCCTTTAGGACTTTCAAATTCTTTTGTCTTTATTCAGACTCATTCATTAATACTCAAATAGCTACGCTCGTAAAATAACTGCATCTACTTTTGTTTTTTCTTAAGTCTGGCTAAGTATCCTGTAGAAAGGATAATAAAATGGGAAAAATGTTATTGACTATTCTTGTAAAAAGTGCAAAGAATGAAAAACTCGTTAAGCAGCATTATCGTTAATCTATATAACATACGGCATAAGTTTATCTAATGCCTTCCACCATATGCGGTCATTCGCGTTTCCCATCTAGCCATCTACACCCAATCAATCCATCTTGTGGGTCATGCGCACACACTAAGTCTACACTTCTTATGCAAGTCCTCCGTGTGAAGTTTTGTGAAGTTACCAAGTGCTTTTGATCAATAAAGCAGATCTTAATTTAAAAAAAAATGTTCCGATGGAAAAGTGTTTTTGCATCGCGGAACGATCTTATGGACGCCCTGCACTTTCATCGCTCGGTGCGTTAGGGGAATCGTTCCCGAATGTGTAATTCACACGTACACAATACACATCCCGTTACTGAAGGTTGTGAACATATATCCTACCTTTACCTTTTATTCTTACTTAACTACTAGAAAAACGATTTTGCGAAGAAAAAGGAAAAAGAGGTCGCATACTAAAGATTAATTAAAATAATGATTTGATTAAAATAAGCATATTTTAATTCTGATAGTTCTTTCACTGTCTGCGTAATGTTGCCACGAATGTGTAAGCCAATAAATTACTATATCACCGTATAATCCCGAAAGAAAAGGAAAACAATGTAATTTACTTCACTTCGACTGACATAGGCTATTAAAAAGTGGCCAGCTTCTGCTTATTCTTACACTTGTTTGTATATATGTTACATATATTTGTTCTATAAGTGCTTAATTATTAAGAGAATTATATTCAGAGTATCTGTAAAGCGGTGGCAATTAATTATTTACAAAGGCAATTTGTGCGACAAAACGAGCTGAAGCCTTCAGGAGCGCCTCGCCGTTCGCAATACGGCCCTACAGCTCAGTAATTAAGCAAGTCTTGACTTGATTGCTTGACATGGGGACTACGGGGTTGGCGCAGTCGACTGCCAATTAAGAGAGATAGCGAATAAGTATGTTATTTTTTGTAACTAGTACGTTTTATATATATTTTTTAATTATGTTAAAATTAAATACTAATATTCTGGTCTCTCCCTTGATATCGAAGTTTGTAACGGAATTGAGTTAAACATTGTTGAAAGATTGGTTAAGAAAAGCTGGAATGTCTCCTTCATGTACATATATGCG
>DWLR01005963.1:0-10468 GCA_018246295.1 Papilio alexanor hazarajatica
ATATATATATATATATATATATCAGTTGTAATCGTGGCCCTTGTATCAGTCGTCTCAGTAGTTACTCCTTTCTTGCCCATGTCATCATTCACGCAGTCCATCGATCTTTTCTTAGGCCTACCCCTATCAACATATCTAACACTCTCTTCGTGACATACCATTCTTCCCTCCTCATAACGTAGACCATGCTAACCTTTTGCTCCTTAATTTATCTAATATCTGATGCTACTTTCAGGCTTCCCCTAATATACTCGTTCCGTACCTTATCCATTCGTGTTACGCCGTGGTGACGTGTTACACATACATCTCAACATTCGCATTTTTTATAATAAATACCGAAAATAAAAATGAATATTCTGTAGGTATAATATATAAAAGCTAGAATTGTTCCTTGACATCTCGTTCTTCATACCAAGTGATACATCGTATCAGAATACGATGTTGTCAACCCTTATTTTTCCACATATTTAGCTAACTGACAGAAGGGTATTGTCTACTGAAGGTATGCATGTATGTTTAGAATTAAGTCCCTTCTATTATTACCTCTAGCCTAAACGGCTCGAACGATTTTGAGGAGTGAGGTGTGATTCGTTTTCTTTCCCGAAGTGTCCTAGATTCAGTCGGAAGTCCTTCTGTAGGAAAGAAACAAATACTCAACGAAATAATGTCTTTAAGAAAGAATACAACAGCAATGTATCCGTAGCTCTTTGATGCGTAGCACAGTTTAAAAAGTATTTAGATCTTTCGCCTTCTATAATATAAAATCCAATTTAATAATGATTATGATGCTAAGGGAAAGAAACCTAATATTGATTTAAAGTTAGCTTAGCTGACTGACCAGTTGACGCAGTGGTAAGATTAAAAATAAAATATATTAAGATTGACTTTCATGCCGTAGATCGTGGGTTAGATTCCCACACAGGACAAACATTTGTGTACATAAACCTGTCTGTTTGTCTTGAGTCTGGACGTATAGACTACCGGGGACGGGCAGCAGCGTCCCTTTCTTAGTACAGTGGAACATACTGCGATCGCCAACCCGCCTGCCAAGCGTGGTATTTCCCACCAATGATGCGATCAATGATGATCATAGGCTGAGATGGTAGCTTAACATGTCTGTTGATAAAGGAATTGTTTAATATGAATTTAATTTCTCGTTCGTCTGCTTGTCTAATGTAATTGTATGTAAAATATTACTGTATGCTGACGATTTGTTGGAAATATGTTACAAAACTGGAAATATGTTGCTAGTTACTACATAGCTCGTATTGTTACAACTACTGATTTTATAATATTAAAGCAATTTGATGGCTTAACAATTCATCGTTTTTGTGCGAAGTCCATTGTTCCGTGCGGTACATAATACTTTCCTAACATATTGGACTTTTATTAAGGCATTGATACAATTTTAAGCGTTACTGCATTTATTCACAGGGAGGGTTGGCGTCAGGCAGGCGGCCGGCCGTAAAACTATAGCCGAAACCAGTCGCAGTATGGACTACAGTAGAGTCCAGGATATATGGAAGAGTAGTATGTACATACTGTGCCGACCCTACGCAAGTGGGAAAAGGGCACGGAGATAATGATTGCATTCATTTAAATATTGTTGGTGAACAAATATTGTTTACCCGGCTGACCCAGAAGGTGAGTATTGTTTTTCACGCGTATGCCCGTTCTATTGTGACCACCGGTAGCCCAAACGGCTTTACCGATTTTAAAGAGAGTTTTTATTACATTTGTATTCTTACGGATTTATGAGATTCTATTACGGAATTTCGTAGATGATATGAGCATGTGGTGTAGGCTTATAATCATAGGCAGTCAGGTTTAAGAAGGTTGAATTCGACCATGATTCCTTAAGTTGTTTTAAGGATGTGTAATTAAGACATATTACTACAAACTTAGCTTTCTCCGATCCTATGTTCTCGAAGTTTTTACTTCATAATATAGATATTACACAATTATGATAGATTACAATGAATAGTCGAATTCACTTACTAATCGATTGCACATTCCTATCAATTAGCATTTCACGTCGATCTCAGCGTCAAATGGAAATGACTGCCGTAATTACTAATGCCCGCAGAATTATGAGCGTGGAAATAGCGCATGTCATATAGCGTACTGTGCATAATATTAGATAACTAGTGACACGCCGCGACTTCGCTTAGCAGAACATATACGCTAACTCTTTTATAGCCCATGAATTCTTTAATAATCATAGGAAAAAAACTAATGTCAATGACTACCATTGTTAGACCATTGCTATCAAGCATATACGCTGCTCCAAAGCAAACCTTAAATTTTGTAAACAAACAACATCACTTAGTATAAAATGTTCTAATTTTGTGTAAATTGTGAGATAAAATGAAATGGAATTGTACAATACGGATAGATAATGTTGAAGGTTAATATGAGAAAAATTGGTTTTCGCAAAAAATTTGGAATTTGCGAATATTATCATAAAAAGTGAAGTATGACTTTTTACAAAATGTAGGTCTTGATTTGGAATAGCGCAAATTTAAATTGTCTTCACTGAGAAATAAACCAAATATATTTTTAATTATTACTAAGTCGATCGAAAACAATATTTTGAATTTTCAAAAACAAAATTGTCCGTTTCTCGCGAGATGTAAAAAGTGCTTTAACTTAATTTTATACTCAAAAGTGCACAACAAAAAATGACATCTTATTTTCCCAATGAGTTTGATTTTAAGTATGAAAAATATTTCAAATTTATATTCAATTGTTGTAAAAGAAAGAACATGTAATAATTTTTTTCATAAAGCTGCAGCGGAATTGCGAGATTCTTTTAGAAAATATTAATTATATAGGCTTTTGTTCTCCAGTGACAAGTTTTAATACGGCCTCATACCGCAGTGTATATTATTTTCTTCAATAGTTTAAATACACACATTTTTTTTCTACTAAAATACAAAAATGCATTCGTTGAGTGTTATAGATTTTACGGAAGTTTTAGTCTCTTTTATATTAAGATTATAGTAAGAAAAAAAAAGTATACTTCAAGCTATTTTGGCGTGAGTTCAAATATTAATTTGAAGTGACAATGTGACACAAAGTAACACACATATCGAGCCAGCGATGACAAATAGGGTGGAAAGTCTTGGAATGGAGGCCAAGGAATTAGAAGCATGGAGCGCCCTCCTTCGAGATGGACCGATGACCTCGTGAGAATTAAAAAAAAAAAAATTAAAAAGCCTTTTAATAAAATTGAACTCAAGTCATACTGCTGCTGCGTACTCTAATCTTCAAGTTACAAGGCCATCATCTGGAATGGCAAAGTTAATATTGTTGATAAAACTTAAATGTTAATAAAATTAATAAAGGATTGTACTTACTTGTAATTTTTGTGACAATTGTAAGTAATGTGTTTAGAGGTTCCATCTCTTAAGTGATATCGGATTAAGTTCAATAAATCGTAACCGAACGACTGAACGGCAACATGTAAACGTAATTCTGTCATTTCGATGTAATAGTTTTCTTTAACATTTTGTTACGATGTGAAAAGAAATCGTGTGAAGTTTTGATTTGTTGTTTTTTTTTTGTGAAGTTTTTCCCTGTGAAGTTTTTAGAGAGTTTTGGTCGACGTTAAAATTAAAATATATGAACATACATTGAACAACTAAAATATTTTATTTTTTATTTTTTGCTGAGACAAATTAGTGAAATACTAAAGAATGGCGATATCCTTTATCAAGGCGGTATCTAAGGAGTACCCTAACTGACGAGCATGTGTGTATATATAGATTTATAAATGTAGAAAAAGCGATAGAGGTGTGCCAGCATCACGCCAAATGGAATACGTAATCTCTGCCTACCCTTCTGGGTTACAGGCGTGAGTGTTATGTTATGGTAGCTGTGGCAAATATCTATAAAGGAGGCGAACATAAGAATGTGATCTATGGGTTAGTTAAGGAGTCTGGTGGAAATTATATATGTAAGTATCTATACAAACAAACAATACAAAACAACACTTTCGATTATATATACACGTTGCATTTTTGACCGCTGAATACGCTTAATAAGTAAAATATACGTACTATTTACATGAAAATTAATTTATTAAGTTTTCTTTAGATTGTATATAAGCGTATATTCTAATAATTTTCAATCAACCGCTCTAGAGGCTTTGTATTTCACCATTAAAATTTGCATAAACTCTGAGGCGCTCTCGTCTCAAGATAATACAATTATAGCGGGTACGTTTTAGCAATGTATTCAAGGGTCCTTAGAAATTGTTAGTCGACAGGAGCCTTGGCTTGTAGCGTTACCACAACTATTGTTATTTAAAAAAGGGTCATTTGAAAAGGTTTTAATGTATGAAAAGATTATGTAAATAATTTACTCTATTTCCTTATGGGAAGTAAATAGGACTAAAAATAACTTTGTAAAGGAAAGTGTGTCTTGAAAGCGGATGTTGTAACTAGAATTGTGAAAGGTATCCTTTGATGGTTAGGGCATGTTGAAAAGATGATTGAAGAGAGAGCTACAACACCAATCTATGTCTATCTGTGAAAATATCTATGTCTACAAAAGTGAAGTGCAGTGTTGATAGGGGACGCCCCTGAGAAGTTTATATGGATCAGATTACTGACACTATAAGGAAAGGTGGCATAAGGAGTACCCATAATCCACGATATTTGAGTAGATGTGTAATTGTAGAAGGGGCGAGAGAGGGGTGCCAGGATCGCGCCAAACGGGAATCCGTAATCTCTACCTACCCCTCTGGGTAACCTGCGTGCGTACATACGCCCAAAAGGTAACCCAAATATGTATTCTATAAAAATATATAGAATACATATTCTGTATAATTTTTATGGGACTTATCCCATATTACCTTCAGTAAAAAAGAGTATTACATTATAATATGCTAATTACATCATTGTAACTGTCTTTACAATGATGTAATTAGCATTGTCTGGATATAAAGACCACCGGAGGACGGGCAGCAGCGTCTTTTTCTTAGTACAGTGGAACATACTGCGATCGCCAATCCGCCTGCCAAGAGTGGCGATTATGGCATATCCCCCCAATGATGCAATCAATGGGGAGGCCTATGTCCAGTAGTGGACGATCATAGGCTGAGGTGGTGGTGGAGGTGGAACTGTCTTTACGACCTGATCTACTAACTGCCACTATAAACTCTTGTAATAAAGATTTTAACGTTGATATAAATAGTATGTGTTATTATAAAATTCTTGGTGTAAGTTACAGAAATTGGAACGTTATATAATGCGGGGATTACATTTATATCCGGGCTCCCACATATTCTCTACAAAGCTGGCGTTAAAATGAGTGGATTTAAAAATGCTTACGACACCCCATTCGCGTAAACCGGATACTCGTTTTTTTATTGTTCGATCATGAAATTACTTTTAAATGTCTGATTAAATTTAAGTAGGAAACAATACATAATTCCACCGATGTAGTCGGTAAGATATCTGCGATTCCTTCAGCTTTCCAGATAGTTGGATAGGTTCTCATATGTTTAACGCCCGAAGTTAGAAAATTAGAAAATCTTTTTATGTTTTGTCTCTGTATGAATATACAAGAAAACGTTCTTGTTTGATCAATCCATCCATCAGGAGACTTAGGAAAATAGAAATTCTGGAGTAGAAAGAAATTATTATGCTTCTAACATTTTTAATCTGTATACCTCTTACATTTAACCTTCATACGTGTACAATAAAAAATGTAACAGATTACTAAAATATGTTTTCTCTTAAACTCTTTTTCACCAAATGTCAATCCCTTTAATATAAACAAACTTCATAATTCTCACTTTGTTTAACTAAGCTTGGTTTGTCAATTTGACAATGTTTTAACGTTTAGAACGTTTTAATTACTTCTTAGAGTTTTAATGAGTTGCTTTTATCATGGGTTTTTATTTTTGTGAAAGACGAGTACAACTTTTTTAACATTTCGTTAACATTTTGCTTATTAAATATAACGTGCAATTGTTTCGAGAAAATTAAAATATTCAAAATACGTTTTACGATAAAACAATTATTTGTTTTATTAATATCAATTTTCAATTATATTTAATATGAAATATGTCCAAGTTAATGTGACTTTGAAACTACTAGACATGTAGAAATAACTTAAGTTAACAATAAGTTATCCAATTATATCATGGTAAGGTGGATGTATACCCTTGTACTAATGAAGGTTTATCATTGCTACGTGTCACACAGTGTTGTAACAATGTACATTTTCATGTTTAAAATATATTTTTTCTGTATAAAGGTATTTTAAACACATTAATATAAAAAATTTAATAGATGTTTATATTAAATTACACAAATGACATGACGATAATAATTTAAGTCTCATTAGTTTAAACAATAAATCATTTTAGAAATTTCAAATGTAAAAAAAGTAAAATAGAAGCATATGTAATAACTATTACACATTAAAACGTTCAGCTATCTTTTCTTAGACGCTATAAAATGAAAAGAAATAAGCTCTTCTTTTGCTATGGTGATATATTTTATTATGTTATTTCAACTATCCAGAATATATATCTATATATCGAGTCGGAGATCGGTTAGTTAATAAACGTTTATATATTGTTCCTATTATGCATTACAACTATAGAATTGTACATCTCATATTTCTTTTTAAATTGAAATTTAAAAGATATTATTTGATATCTTCTATAGATGTTTCTAGTGGTGGCTTTACCATTAGAAAATTCTGTTGCGTTTTTACTCGTCCTGAAGTGAACTTGAGCTTGCACGCGTTGGCTCAAGTTCACTTACACCATCGTGTGTAAACAGACCGTTGTAATCTTGACTCTCGCCGTCCCTTATCCGACGGAATTTACATGGGCGTCGGCCGCAGAGGCCGAGGATAATTCGCAGTAAGATTAATCTTATTAGAAATGTAATACTAGGCGACTAAATAAATATCTGAATTAGGTATGCTTAGGAATACTTTGTAACGGATAGAGTTGACTTGAAATATCGTAATGATGTGAGATGAGTGAGTTTCGATTTGGGTATAATGAAGACTATCACTCTGATAAGAAAAATGTTCGGGTTTGACGCTGGTGTGAATATTTTAATTCACGGTCCCAAATCTGAACTACAGTAGGTATAATATTAAAAATTTTCTATAGTAGGAAGTGTCCCAAATTGCAGAACTATAAACAAAAATTTTGCACTGTTCAAAAGTCAATAAAAATTCA
Organism: Papilio alexanor hazarajatica; assembly: GCA_018246295.1. NCBI lineage: Eukaryota > Metazoa > Arthropoda > Insecta > Lepidoptera > Papilionidae > Papilio > Papilio alexanor. The sequence goes on from DWLR01005963.1 coordinate 7,211, forward strand.
ATAGTTTCAGTAAAATTTCAGTATTGCATGTAAATTGTATATAATTAACCTATATAACTTGTCCAAAAGGGCTACTAGATTGCGTTAACATTAACATCATTTAAGTTAACATTAACATTAACAACATATGCCCGTCGTTGAGGAAGAAGTTTCTTAATGAAGAAATTATTCTGCAAAATCAAGCTTCACCTAACATTTGCTTAAAGTTTTTTTTTAAGACTGATCACAAATAATACCTTAAGAAAAGAAAACATATATAACTTAAATTGAAATTAAAATTAATTCAGTAATAATCAAATACCTATTAAAAACAAACACGTCTTTCCTCGTTGTAAGTACAAGTCATAAACTCATTACACGTCTAAAGATTAGTTTAAAAAATACAAATATGACAGATATTTATTAACATGTTTTATCGTTATAGAGTCGCGAGTATACAGTACAGAACATATCTTAGGGATGCTTAAATAAATTCAGTACCAGTCGTGTGTACAGTGGCTGAAAATGTAATCAGTTCCGAGCTCAGAGCTTGCAGTCACAATCTGCAACTGCACAGCTGTGCCTTGAATTTATGTTATTTAATCAAACTTCGCTACGACATCTTAACTAAAAGCGCTATCGAGGTACACAATTTACAACGACTGATATCTTTTATTCATATTACGGTATATTCTATAAAAATTTACTAACATCATACACAAGAGATGTTTCAGGTCGTGCGGATATTAAATTTCCGTGACCAAATGAAACTTGTTCCCACGTCAAAGATTTACCTAATGTTTCGGAATACACGAGACAATATCATACGAGTGTGATTGCTTTTAATAATAATTTTGTCAACTCTTACAATTATTCTTTAATGTAGTATGAATTTAAAGTCCAGAAGAGAAGAGGAATGAAATAGAAGGCAAGAAATTTTCATTTATTGGATCGGAAATCGGTTTCCTTCTGTTATCATTCTTTATTTGATGTTTATAAAAATAAATGGACTTGTATCAAATAAATATTGGTAGCATTGTGGTCACACAAAGTTTTTTCTAATTTAAAAAGGGCATAAAGTAGAGCGTTGAGCTCGAATGATAACAAACAACTGATAACAGCTCGAGAACACTCAAATATCCTTTTCATTCCTTTTCTTTATGTGCATCTCCTACATTCTACATAAAGTGGGACTTTATGCAAAAATATGTTAACATATTGCATCATGACGTGTTCTCATTGATAATGTCTAAATGTCTGACCGGTTGGCGCAGTGGTAAGATGCTTGCCTTTCATGCTGCAGGTCGTGGGTTCGATTCCCACCCGGGACAAACATAAACTATAAGCGGGGTCTAAGTCTAGCTGTAGACGATCGAACGAGTGAAATAGTATAAAAAATAATACCCGATTTAATATATAAAACTTTTATACAGTTTAAAAAACCATAGTTCCATTTTATGCAGCGGAACGCGATTACAAAGATTTAGACATCTATTGTCATAAACGTCTACGACTTGCTTAGTGGCGTAGTATTCTTAGAAATTCTATAAGCGATATAAAATGTAGGCCATATTTTCTTCTTACGTTTTATATATCCCTCCTGTTTTATAAAGCAGCCTATACATAGATCCAGTTAACAATGAAAGTTGTAGAATAAATGGTGTATAAAATGTAAGATATTTTTGTATCACTCCCACTCGCATTTGACAATAGTTTCTACCTAGTCTGTCACCAAATAGCTAAATCAGTGTTAAGTTTATAATAAACTAGCGACCTGTTAATGAAATTAAAACAAAATAAATTTCTTTACATCACCATTAAAAAAAAAAAACTAAAATTTAATTAAATAATTGCGTAAGCCGGCCATGTTTGTTAATTGCCAATATTTCGGTCCTACGATACAGTACCGCCCACATCAAATATTTCTTTATAGTGCATTAACTGCCAGTACATGCAGTAGGGGGATATTAAAATTATAAGATGTAAATATAGCCCATTATTTGAATTGCAGTTTGGTATGATAAAAAAAAATACTAAAATATGTTAGTTTATCCCTTACAAACAAGTCTTCCTTATAATTTTACTATAGATGGGCAAATTAAAAAGTCAATGTGTAAAAGGTAATAAAATAGTACGAATGATCTTTTATTATAGTAACGACACAATTAATTCTTTTTCACAATAGAATCAATTGATGTAATTCATCAATGTAGTAAACAAATAGTTAAAAATTATAACAGCTCAAGAAAACACACACGTATATATTCTAAGAAATCTTTTCTAAGGTAAAAGTACAAATACGATTTGCGATCAAAGACCTTTTTAAATATTTATAACATATGAAAAATTTCTCCCCTAGACTGAGACGGGGATTTCTTTTCTGGGCGCAAGCTTATAAGATTATCTGAAATGTAATATCAAAAATTTCTTCTCCATACGTTTCATGCTGTACATTATTCATAGAACAATATGTAGGTTCTATTGAATATATTGCATATTACTGTATATTTTTGACATACGAAATTGATGATATTTTACCTCAAACCGTATAAGTCTGCAGGTATGTTGCCTCAGTAATTAGACGAACTAATAACAATTCTTGTATTTGATACACGTACGCAAATATTGTAAGGAAAACATCATAACTAATTAAACGGGCGCACCAAGCGAGGTGCTTTGTCCGTCGATTGATTAATTGTACCGAACAAACGGTCATGGGTATCAATTTGCTATGATATATTAATCGAAAGAATTTTATTTCAGGCCCTGATTAAACTCGATAGAGAAATACGCCATAGAAAACAAAATTAAAATTCCTTGTAAATACATATAATTCTTCTGTGTGTTACCTTTCTTTCATTTTATTTAATCATTTCTTTTCACTTAAAATTTATCTTGCATATAAATTGTAATACTTCTCTTATTGAAAGTATATTTATTTTAGATGATAAGGATTTTATCTAACAAAGAATTCAGAATTCCTTCTCACGTGTGAATGCGTCCTTCATTGAGAATGCCTTTGAAGATCCTATGCGATATTGCATTTCTTACTCTCCTCATCTCATATTCTAGATTCTAAATTATTCTATTACACTGAATTGGAATTACCCTATATGTACTTGATGCGTATACTAAAATAAATACTAACACCGTAATCCAGAGTGGTTCTCGTCTTGGTCTTCTCTCGATTCTTCTTCATAAAAAGCAATATTAGAACTTATGCGCAATATGAAGCAATAGCAATAGATAGAAGAGATAATAGATAGAGCAATAGAAGTC
>DWLR01005964.1:0-10467 GCA_018246295.1 Papilio alexanor hazarajatica
ATATATATGTATATGTATATACAAACAGTAATAAATACAAGTTTGGATTCAACAACAAACACTTAAAAACTAAAAACAACCTTCTTTTAAAGACCTTCTAAAGGTTTATAATATGATGACTCCAATTTGTTTTCTTACATTTTTGTTGCTGTTTTCTAATACGATCTAAGAGGGGCCATATACTTACTATATTAATAATTAAGTTCTAAATTTAAGTGACAAGTTTTGAACATATTGTTCGCATACCTAAAAAAAAAAAAAAAAACCTGACGGCCATTGATGTGATACTGAAACGGCCATATAAAGTTTAATTTGTACATATCACATGTATATATGTATAGGTAAGCCTTAAATTATGGACCGATGATCTGGTTAAGGTTGCCACTCAAAAGTCAAGTCCAACAAAGTCCACACGGCAAGGTCCAATCATTGTGGAGATTCATGGGGGAGACGACGTAGTTCAGCAATGGATGTCGTTAGCTGAAAGCAAAGAATGAGGACAAGCCCTATTTAAAAAGAACATTAAAAATGTAACCGAGCAAAAATCTGTGGATCGTAACAATAAAGATGACGTCATCGCCGCGTCGTAAAGCGAGCGCACTCGTTGTGACAATTCGACGCGCTTTGAACTGTAACAGCCGTGTCTTCCTTGCGATCGTAAATACGATCACAATAAACTATGTTGTATGTTGCATCTTATGGCGACGTTAGTCGCGATTCCTCATAAATTATTCAAACGTTGAGGTCATAACGTTTTAATTATTTATGGTTTTGTTGCAACAAATTTGCTATCGATAAATAAGAATATGTCAATCATATAGGACAAGTGATTGGTCAGGATGGCCGTGTGTGAAAGAGGTTTTGTTTAGTTTTTATTTTTAAATACATTAAAAGAAAAGAAAAAAGTGAATAATGGTGAATAATAAAAGCAGTAGATCGTGAAATAAGATGTTTTTTTTTGTAAATTTTACTAAACATATTAAAAATTAAGTGTTTTTGGCATTAAACTAAGCCCTATTCCACATCTTTAGAGATATAGAGATCTTAAATAATACCACGGAAGGCAAATTTAATGTATTTCGCAAAGACAGTAGCAATGCTGCAAGGGAAGGAGATTATGTATGCCGACGATTTGTGCTTTGTGGCAGACACTTCTGAAGGCCTAAAGACATTGGTGGAAAAACTTAACGCAAATGCTGTCAATTTGGTCTAAAGATCAACATAGCCAAAAAAGAGGTTATGAAAAAAAGTCACTCTAATGGTGTACCTCTCAATATCCAGCTTGATAGATGTTTTGAAGCAAACGGATACATTCGAATACTTGGGGAGTAACATCACTACCTTAATACTGAGACCAACTGTATAATCAGTGCTGGATCGGCTGTTTATGGTAAATTGCGTGACAGGGCATTACACTCGCACAGCATTAATAAAATAATAATTAATTACACCTATCTAATGGGTCGCCAGCTGCGATGGTGCTGACATGTGTCAAGGATGTTTGACGAAAGGCTGACAAGGCGCATTTTCTTTTCACTCCTACGACGGTAAGCGTAAAAGCGGTTACCAGTTCCAAAGATATAAGAATATTCAGGAAAGACATATGAAGAAATGTCTAATTTAGCCCTCTTTTTTGGGAGACGGCTGAACACAGGTCCGATTGGCGCTAAACGGTAAAGGAAAGTGTGTATACATTTGAAAATGGCCGTAGACGGGATCTGGATACTAAACGGGACAGACAGATTAAGAGCAGACGAAGTTAACATAAACATTAACAATTATAATTATGCGTATGATATATTAATGTGTAGAAAGTGCTCGCGTACATTCGCCTCGAAAATTGGGTACATATGTAAGTCATACTCGAGCATGCCGCCAACGCTCTATAGTCTAGGGAAGAACAGAAGCAGTTGCAGTAGCCGAAGTCGGCAAGCAAGAGATAGGATATACAAATACAATATAAAGATGAGGAGTCTTTAGATTCGGTGAAGAGACATATACGCTATCGATAATGCGTTAGCTGATGTCTTGACTTGGAGATTAGCTGCTGCTGTATATTTTTGTATATTTATAGTGTTTATATTTATATATATTTACAGTGTGCCAAAATTTATTTTAGATTAATCAAGTATTTAATTTGTACATAAGAAACTACTAGAATAAATTACTAAACAAATTTCTAATATTTAATTAATTTATGCGCAAGTATAATGAATCAGTTCAAATAGCAGACGATATGCTAGTGTTTAATGCCTCGTCGTAAAAGGCAGGTCTGCAGTAATGCAACTGCGCGTTAAATTGTTACGCTCGTGTCGCTGGTCAAGTTTATTTACGACGTGGTAACGCGAGATCACGTTGTGCTGTTATAATATCTCGCTTTATGACGTCCGTGATATTTTTGTGACTTATGTCCTCGTAGCAGTTAGATTATCCATATTCTGTATCCCTGGTCTCGGTTGCAAGTTTCATTTGTAACTGTAGATAGGGGTTTATACATATAAGATTGTGGGTCAAAATTCGCCATTCGACTGTTTTTGTCAGCCATGTCTTAGCAAAAGTTGTCAAGTGACAAGTTGAGGTAGGTGTCTTACCCTTTGTCCTAGGTGAGAAATAAACGCGAAAATGTGAAGTAATTTGACGTCATCCGAAAATGTCAAATGGTTGTTGTGGATTATGTTACATTTGAGGAATAGTATAGTATCGCTTCCCTGCGTAGTAAAGCCAGTCAAGCCGTAGGATCCTCATAAATTATATTATTATGTTTACCACAAGCGGCTTTCTTTTTTCTTGGTTGGTTTTATTTTTAGATAAAGTTGTCATTCATGTAAAACTTAGAAGTTGTAAAAGAGGTATATCTTAAAGGCTACGAAGAAAAGTTGTTTTATTTGGGTCCGCTTTCCTGCAGTTGCAGTAAAGTCGTCGAATATAAATATATAGCGAGTCAAGGGGCGCGACACGACGGTCTCACGTCCCAGCTACAACGTTTACGACGCGCTTAATAAAACTAGTACGTAAACGACAATAACATTATCCGTTTCATTGCCTTCTTTAGTGTACGTAAAAAAATAGTTTAACGAGTACATTGCGCGGTGGTTAGGCATCGGTAATTGGAACTAGAGTATAATAATTATGTCTTGAAACGTAACATGAACAAAGTTCTCAGCGAGAAGTTTGTAAAACGGCGCTGGTGGAATTTTATGAGTGATGGAAGGCTGAATTGCCTAAAAGTAAAGAATAAAATCGATTTTAAAATTCGTACAGTAACTTCTTCTACGAGACAATCGATTCTTCGTGATCCTTAAAAATGCACGACCGCTGGTCTCTTAGTTTGTATCCCAGGTGAGAGCAGTACATATTGCTAGATAGATTAACGTTAAAATTTAGGACACAAACATAAAACTATTACTTGGCATTTTAGTGATATGTCAAAACGTGCCTCGTCACGTAGGACAACAGCTTAGCCTTGTAATTTCAAAGGCACAGAGTCCTTCAATTCACCATACAGCGCAGACACGCTACTTGGCAGAAATTAATGAAGTATCACCGTGTATTAGTATTTACGATACGAGTACGACAACTTTCTATGACATATGTACACACAATAAAGCGCTGCCTTGGTTAAGTGTTTAAAAACATACGTATTACATTTACATTGTTTATAAATAAATATTTTGTAATTGCTTTTTAATCTTTATATTTGGTATATTATTTCTCATAAATATTTTTTTGTTGCAGGATTTTATCAAGTATGCGGCTGTCTAATGGAGTCTAGTTTAGGCGTAAAGAAAGCCGGTAAGTAACACCTTTATGTTTTTTTTAGCCGGTGATCGTAGAAATCTTATGAATTAGAGGCAGAATGCAAGTACGCCATCAATTTTGAAATCGGTATTCAATTCTAGAGTAAATTGCTCTAAAAGCGATGTGCTGTTACAGGTAATGTGTTTCCTTCATATTAAACACTATCAAAACATATAGACAATAAAGGTACTAACTAGGACTATATTATTTCGTGGTTCAAATATAACATTATAGTCTTCTATTAAATCTAAAAGAAAGTAATACTGCATCGGCGATAACTATGTATAAAAGTTTGTTGTAGTACTGTTTGAAAGGCTGCAGTGATTTAAGAATCCGTTTGACATGTTTCCAAAGGAATTCTGCTTTTGATTTTTTTATCATCACGCCGCCTCCACGCGGAGGGTGGGCAGTAAATCAGGACTCGCACAATGGCCTGCCGACGTTGATAGATTGATTCTTTGTGTGGCCTGTGAGATTGCAGTTATGTACCGCAAACTATTTTTTGGAGTTCACTGGAGGCTGACGATAGAGGCTTTGATATTGCTCTACGGATTGCTACATGCGAATTCTTTTCAACGAAATACAGAAAAATATTGAACTTTTTATATATCTGTTTGTATTAAATTCATGCATTGTAAAAACCACTTCGTTGAATGCTGTACGGCTCAAGTGATCGTCTAGACAGTAAAATGGTAGAGCTTTGCTTGTGCTTTGTTTTATAGTTCCAGTATGGTTTTATGCTTTCATACGAAGGAGAGGGAACGATTTTGACTGGAAATCCCACGTTGTCCGATATTACGATAGATTCTGTACCTTTATAATTAGTCAAAGCTATACATATAAAATGATAAGTAGAGAAGTTATTAAATCTTAATTCTAACCTCTAATTAACAAGAGAAAACATAGAGTCACTAATAGTTTACAATTGTATTTTCTTAATTATTGGAATTAATGAATGTAGATAAAGCCAAGATTGCGCTAAATGGAAATTCATAATCTCTGCCTACCCCTCTGGGCTACGGGCGACAGTGCATATTTATTTATACGAATACACTTAAAAGTAAAATATAAATAAATATAAAATATAAATACTACAAAAATAAAACAACCTTAATATATTAACTTAGGTGCAATGTTTAAATACATTATGTAGTTTGTAGTACATAGTTGTAGTAAATATGAGTTGTTTTTGCGTTTTTAAAATCACTCAAATTAAATTGTATCCTTTACAGTAATATATATATATTTTAAACTTATGAACACACGTTTCTACGTTACGTTACGTTTATGTAAGTTTCTGAAAATATGAATATTGTTACTTAGATATTTAAAAAATTACGTTATTTTATCGGTTCCTTAAATTGTAATATATCGAGATTATTACTAACGTCTCATAACATTAAAAGTGTAAATAATATCATTAAAGAGTTTGAACTTTAAAATACGAAGATCAATATCGGTGTAACTTTTGACGTCGACTTTTGTGAAACTTTCGAACTCTGTGACGGCTAACGTAGTTTCCAAGAATTGAATCGTCGGTAACTGTTGTAGAAACAACGCCCAATACAATTACATCAATTTTTATAAAATTCTATTTAAGCATTTTAACTGTGAAAGTTCTAAATTCTCTTATCTGTCAGATTTCTGTTGTAACAAGATATTTAGATATCTATTTTGATATTTCCTAATTATTTTTGTGGAGTCACCTGTAGTATAGCTGTCGCACGAATGGGCTGGTTTGGTTCGGAAGAACGAATTCATGGATTAGGCAGCGTTAGCTTAGCCCATCTTTGCGCCCTAGGGCAAACTAGAATATCATCACAAATTTGAAAAGTACTTCTTGGTTTACTTTCTTGATATTTTTCTTAGGTTATTTCAATTTTGAATAGAAAAAAATAAACAACATAAGCGGTCTGTCGGTGTGGTAACGGGGTTCTTGATCCAAGGCTCTTTGAGCCCTTATGCTTAAGATGTTAGTGACAATAGGGGCAAGATCATATCATAGATCAAAGTACCACTTATTATGATTTCTGGATTTCGACTGATGAGAGAAGGAACCTCTCAAAAACTCTGTTGCTCTTGTAGTTGTTGCAGTTTTTGATAAGTAGCTGCCATCATATAACATGAAAGAATGTGTCCAACTATCTTTGTAAAACATACCCGACGTATGGACTAGTGAGATATAAATGTAGACATTAATCCAAAAAGTCTAATCTGAAAATCGAATTAAATATTAATATTCAAAATTTTATTAACGATAAAAGAAATGAAACTAACTTTGACGTGTTTTTTAAGATGAAAGATTTATTCTTTCACGAAACAGTTTTATAGCATAAATTATAACCGAAGCGAGATTTCCCCCAGTAGATGTTTTAATAGCTGAATGTCGGAGTGATTGATTGTTTCCTCGATACAGAGCCGTGTTTGTAATGAAACAAAAAAAGTCTCGACTTTAATTTCCTTGACTTAGGACGATTTTATGAAAAATATGTTTTTGTGAGGCAACCGGTTGTATTGAATTATAGTTTCATAGTGATTATGAACATTGTCATATAAATACACATTAACGATAATATCCCAAAAAATTTTACGCCTTCACTGTAAAACGTTAGGTGACACATGTTGTTAGCATTATTATTTTGTTTATACAGTCCTCTACACGCTTTTTTCATGCGAGGACAAATGTATCATAAATTTTGATTATATTTAACTCACCATAAAACGAGTCGTGGTCAAGACTCACCTTGTCCCCAATTTGCCTGTTTTTAAAATTGCTTGCCGTTTATTCCATTCCATATCAGTGTATGATCGTCCACTGCTAGACAGGCTTCCCCCATTGATTACATCATTGGGGGGATTGTGCCATAATCGCCACGCTTGGCAGGCGGGTTGGCGATCGCAATTTGTTCTACTGTACTAAGAAAAGGACGCTGCTGCCCGTCCTCCGTTATTCTCTATAGAATTATTTGAATAATATCTCTGTACTGTTCTTTGTTCGATTTTCTGGCTGTATTCGATTTTATATTCTAATAATGTTTTTAAGAACTTCTTTCTGCCTAAATTTGAGATCGGATTAACCAATTACTCCGCTAATTAGGCTACTCCAAAGCTTCTAATGACCGAAAAAAAGTTAATCGTATGTAAACCTATACAAATTGAAACTCTACCACGAACAGCGGCCGGCGGCGCATTAATCCATTCATCTGTTACCTCCTGTACATATGCTTCTTTTAAAACCACCAAGTCGTCACGCTCGGCTCGTGCACGATGTATAGGATGGGGACTATCAATCACGCCACTGACATAATGACGTCATCCATTATCAATTATTGACAGTACACGGATAGGTTGCCGGCGATTTTCCAAGTTATATGCCTTGTAACTAGGGCTGCGACAGTTCTCATTGCCATATAGATTTTAAAAATATACATATCTTTTTGAATTAATTAAGCATTTTAATATTTTTTAATGACATTTAGTATTAAGTTTATTCATTCTAAATAGAGACATCCGTTTTGTAATGAAGTACATATCTAAAAGTTAATTATTAAAAAAAACTGAAATCATCCTAGGCGCCACGGAACTTATAACACGTGCCTTTGATATTCTTTGGAACTAAATTATCAATAGCTTAGTTAAAACAAAATAAAATATTTTATCTTCTAATTGTTGCAAATACTAAACATTGTTTTCGTCTTACGTAGGACCGAAAATGACCCTGCACTTTAAAAAACAAGTTGAATGTTAGTCTTCATGTATGAAAAATAGCTTATTTTTAATTGAATATTCGGTTCCCGTTTCTCAATATACAAAGTGTTGCAGTTGAATCCTCAGTGTATGCTATACGCTGGAGTTCTGAAAGCGTAATCCTTCCATTCGCAAATTCAGTTTGACCTAATTACGAATAAGTAGGAATTGAAAGGTACCACATGATATGTTTTAAAGCCCCTCATTATAATCGTTAATTCATTGAATTTTGTACATGTTTATTAATTCGATGTTAATAGATTTGTTTTAAAATTACAAACAACACTTCAATGTAAGAAGCGTCTATAGTATGTTTGCAGCAAAAAAAAAATATGTATTAGTTTTCTTTTATATTAACGTAACATTTTATAAATAAAAATATCAAAATATACTTTTCTTTACCTCTACGTCATGTCTGACGTGACTTCGTGATACTTTTCCCAGTCGAAAATTTCAAGGGCTGTTGCTGCTGAGTAATATTGTTTATCACTTTTAAAATTAATTAAGATTTTAAGTTAATAAAACTTTATAAACTTATGCATGGTTGTTGACAACCCTATCCAAACACCGCGTATGCCGACGCGGCGCTCCACACCGATAGATCATGGCTTTTGCTAGTTTTTTGCGATTTCAATTTTCCATTACTACATACGACTATTTATTGACTTATATGTTGATAGATGGTTTTCCATTCTCCGGCATTAAAAGCAAATTTTTACGTGAACATACATTATAGCCTAAAGTCTTAATTTTTTAAGCATCCTGTAATCTTTTATACTAAGGCTGTCTGACCAATTATTTACATTATATAAACTTATCGTTTATAATTATGGCGTCCACTTTAAAAGTTTTTACGAAAAAATTCTGATGATTTGCGGATCTTAAACCACTCTAACCACCCCCTGGCCGCGCCAATGGTTCTAAAGAACCAATGTTGCGGGATTCTGTTCATGAGTATAGTCATGTTGATTGACTTTATTTTAAATGTTGATTATAATTACAACCAGAACAAGCGATGGATGTGATCTCTAAGTTATCTGCGTTATACAAGACTAGAATTAAATGTAGGATAACGACTCTTTGACTTAAGTTTACAACTCTACAATTGTTGTAATTTGTACCCTCATATAAACTCCATGGTTGAGCATCTTGTTGATAATTGTACGAATTAAACAAATAAATCTTCACCCGAATTAACACTACGTTCGTTTTATGACCTCAATATGTCAGCGTGGGAACTTCAGACTTCTAGTCATATATACAAACATACTCCGGGAGTATATTGAATGAACATTGTTCCATAAAATTAGTACGTTTTGGAAACTTCCACAGCTATACTGGAGAATGATTATTTTAAACATTGAAATTAAACTGAATCAATGTAAAAGTAGTTTTATTTCAATGTCTGGTATTCGTGTAAATATACTCAGCAACTCAATAAAGTGTAAAGTTTAATTAATGAAAAAATACAAAAGTCTGTTCAAGTTAAAAATATATGATATGATATGAATATAAACAGAATGTACATCTTTAATTTCATAAAGACTGTATCGAACGACAACCGTTGCAACTTTATAAAATCGAGAGAAATAGCTTCATCCTGTTTTTACCGGCGCGAACCGGCTCAGGGGGCATTTAACACCTCGTTCCCGGCTTAAACCGGTTAACACGAAATCGGTTTATGTACGACCCGCACAATCGCTCCGTGTCGGGTTCAAATTTGTTACTCTTGAACTTTTCGCGTCTTTGTAACGGTCGATGGGCGGAGCACGCGCTCATTTACCCGCGCTTTTCTAAACCAAAATGGCGGACACGCTCAATGCAGCGGTAGGTGGGATAATTGTGCATTCGAAACTATTATGGCGCGCGCTTAAAATAAACAAAATGCTGTTAGAAAAACAACAATTATAGATGGAAATGTGCTACATTTCTCGCTGTAATAACTTGAATAAAATTTTTATTTATAGTTCTGTTGTACAAATACAGCTTTTGTTAGTTGCGTATTCTGTTTGTAATATTGGTACTAAAAATAAAGAAGTAACGGTTTCGTTAAATTTTATAGCGTTTCGGATACTTTACTTCACTAAGGGTCAAAGCGAGGGAGCGGAGCGATCATAGCATCATTAATTTTTATCAAACAACTGAAGCAACTTCAGATAAATATTTGTTTTGTTCCTTTAGTTTTGTTTTTATACATTTGATCGTATGTTTTATGTTTAGCGAAAATTCCACGTGCACACTAAAACGATAATGCCCTAAATAAGGCTTTAATGCAATGTTGCATTGTTTAGGTGACAGCGCGGAACAGGTGTGCCGTATACTCAATATTGTAGGAAGGCGCTTAACGTGTTTGTACGGCGCCGGTCCGTGCATTCCATAAAATAATACACGCTTCTCACATCAGTTATTCATAAATACGGAATATAATGGAAGAACATTTACTCAAATGAGACAGTAAATAAATGTAAATATAGTATAAATTTAGGTTGTATGTCTTTAAAGGTACCTAGTCAGTCGGGTATAGAATTTCTTATTTGTTTTAACTTTTTTTAATCATTAAATGTTAATATAAAAATTATTTTAATTTGGGTAGGATTGATTTGTACATTTAGAAATTGAACTATGACCTACAGATTGTGAAAGATGGTTGGTTATTGACATATTAGAGAAGGGCGATAAATGATCTGTAACTTAAACTTATACATGTGGATATAGAAGTAATAGAAATTTATCGGGAAATTCTAACCTAATTTCTAATTTCAATCGACCCCTCTACATGCAAGGGGTGAATATTTGAGGGTGTACATATGTTTATTTGTAACGTGGCCGTCACGTTCTATTTACGTAGGGAGACAATAGCGCGGGATTAGCCGACATGCGAACCACTGATAAACGTGGTTTTGAATATACAAACATATGTGA
>DWLR01005965.1:0-10465 GCA_018246295.1 Papilio alexanor hazarajatica
TTTATCAATATAAATTTTTTTACAATTTCTTGCATAAATCTATTTACATTTTTTGTTTCTTATTTTTATTTCGTTTTGTTTCCATCTACAACTTTTTGAGCCAAGGACTTACAATAATTTACAAACTCTCTTCTTGTCTCTTTATTACCTAACAGATTATTAATATTTTCGTTTTCGATTTGCAGGTTTATTTTTATTTCAGTGTCCGCCCTGCATGCAGCGAACACTGGACACTCTACTAGAATATGCAGCACGGACTCGTCCCGTGCTGGGTCACAGGTGCACGAGGGGTTCTCCTTGCACTTGAACCTGTGCAATGTCGAGTCTGTTAGAATTAGAACAAAGTATGAGCAAATCAACGTTTGTATTGGACTCGATCGATAGTGTCGAGGCAATTTCATATGACTAATGGAGCAGCGATAAACGAATGTTTCTGTTCAGTGATAAACTGTTGGCTCTATTGAAAACTAACCTGTGCATAATCGTGTGTTCACCTAATTCAATTAATTTTGTGTCTATTTGAAAACGAAATCCTCACATTCGTACTTAAGCAATAACATATATTCGTATTTACTTTGAAAGAAACTTGAATATATTATGGGTATTAGTGTACAATTTATGAAAACTTAGTACTTAGTTTAAGATAAAGTTGAATGGTCGATTTATATTTTCGTCTGGATACTACATATGATATGACGGAGCAGTTGGCATGGTTGGGAAGATGCTTTCACACCGCAAGTCGTGGGTTCGATTCCCACCCAGGACAAACATTTGTGTGCATGAACATGTCTATTTGTCTGGATGTAAAGACCACGCGTTCTTTTCCTAGTACGGTGGAACATACTGCGATCGCCAACCCGCCTGCTAAGCGCGGCGATTATGGCACATTTCCCCCCAATGATGCGATCAATGGGGGAGGCCTATGTTCAGCAGTGGACGATCATAGGCTGAGGTGAATGGATGGATGGATATGGAATTTAGATTCAATATAGAAATAACATCTCGAGTAATCTTATTGGATACACACATAAGTTTGTCAGATTTCAATACCCGTGTTTGAGTTCTGATACTTGAATTTGAAGGTGTGCCTATTGTAACATCCCCGTCCCCGTCTGTACTCGATTAGATCGGAATACTAAGACTGCGACTGTACTCTTAATTCGCTGAATCTCAATTTCATCAGACTATTCCAGGAACATTACGAGGTTGCAAGAAAACTAGTATTTAAGAAATCTATAGTCCTGACTGACTTTAGCTATTATAATCCGGGGAAGAATATGAACCGAGTGACATCTTGCGTATTAAAATTGGTCCAGCCGTTTAAGCTACAGGATGTCACAATGCAATAAACATTACATACACATATATAAAAAGAAACCCGCGAAAAATATCATATTTTTGCCCGACTAACAAGGGTCAGTCGGGCAAAAATAAGTTATACTGGATAATTGTAATTATGTAAGAATTACTAAAGTCAATTCAGAAGCTACCAAGTTTATCCATTGCAAACAAACAAATAATTCCTGTTGATTTCAAAATTGAAATTCAGAATTGTAAAAAACATCCGAGCAACAGGAAATGTTAATATATTTTCGTTTGGCACGTGCCTATTGTGTTTTCGTTTCTCGAGGTAAGTCAGAAGTTACAAGTAATGAATAAAATACGTTGTGTAATTTTGATATTTATAATTATACCTCTAATTATTATTTACAAAAGGCGTATTCAATAATGAAAAATACAATAAACATAAACATACTTAAACAAAAGTTGTCCTGTACTGTCATTTTTTTGACATTGTATGTTCTTACTTAAATATAAAGAAAGAAGAGGATTAGTCAAGTTCATTAAAACAATTTAACCTAATACTAGCTTTGTATTCGTAGTTTCAGTTTAATTAAATTTATTGAAAATTAAAACTATAGTTTTTTTTTAATTGGTAAAAAACAACTGGTCAACTTATGACTTAACCTAGAGTAAGTAAAATATTCGAAAATAAATAAATTACTTGTTGCCATAAATATTTACAACAGCTTTATTTCTAAAAAAAGGCTTACAGGCTAATAATACTTTGAGAGTGAATGTATTTTCACATGTATATTCCATTCAATTACATCCATACTATTATATAGGTACATTTATTAATTGGTCAAAATAAAGTCTAGATCTAAATTTGACATAAGGAATTAGTAAATGACTTCATACCTAAGTAACTACGTCGATGTCAATAACTTGATTTTTTTCCAACAAAGCTTAAAGCGCTTGTACTTGGATATGGGAAGAAACAATAGTCGAATGGTGCCAGGATTCGAATATGACCTCCGGTATTTCGGTAATCACCCTCAACCATTAAGTTATTGACGCTACCGAATATACGGACTCTATAATAGGTTACCCAAAAATATCTCCGAGGATTGTTATTGGATTAAGTTTTAGCAAAAAAAATAGATAATGATTATGAAATTATGTGGGCATAAATATTATAATTTCATTTTTCCAAATTTCCCATGTTACGTATCAGCAAATTATTTAAACCAGTAGTCGCATAAAATCCTTTCGTATGTCGAGGATTTCGTAATTTATAAACAGACTTTTGATACAAATAATATCACTTGGAAGGGAACATTCTCAATATAAATATACAACAATAGATTGAAATTTTAACAGAAAATATTTTACTGTAGGCTAATTAAGTAATCTCATAATTTACAAGAAGTATAACCGGGACCAATGCACGCGGCGAACGCGATGGCGTGTGGGATGAAGTTCTGTTCGTAGTTGCCAGTGAAGAGGTGTGACCAGGGTCCTTTAGCGAACACCGCCACGTCCTCGCCGCCGTGCGTCTCCCGAGATATCGGCACCAGCGACGGATATGTGAAGTCGGGATTATCTGTAACAGAATATAAGTAAAATAAAGAAATAATATGTAGATATTTACATGATCGTAGATTATGTAACACGTATTGACAAGTATATTAATTGAGAGATTTAAAACATATTAATTCTAGAACAGACAGCTAGTGGGGCCAAAAATTTCTGGGCCAAGTATAGGTCGACGCAATGCAATTAGTCCTCGCCCAACAACATGATCAAAGTTAAGGGGGTTGTTAGGTTTATAAGAGCCATGTCTATTTTATTTAGTAGCATAATACGCCGTGGAAAAAGCCGTTATGGATATCATTATAATTTTTATGGAAGGACTAAGTCTATTTCGTTACTGTTGCTCAATAAAACGAACTTACCCATATCGTCCAACAAAAGATTGTGCCTTTGGAACTTCTCGTGAGGCTTGTAGCCCGGACCGTTTGCGT
This sequence comes from Papilio alexanor hazarajatica, assembly GCA_018246295.1. Classification (NCBI taxonomy): domain Eukaryota; kingdom Metazoa; phylum Arthropoda; class Insecta; order Lepidoptera; family Papilionidae; genus Papilio; species Papilio alexanor. The sequence continues at coordinate 3,309 of DWLR01005965.1, forward strand.
AGCTCAGCGTCGTATACGGCAAATTGTCAGATGCATTCAACTGCAAAAATATTATATGAGAATACACATTGAAGTAATAAACTAACCTTTCAAATTACAGTGGAGCAGCTATTTTATTTAAATGTATTTAAAAGTCAATTAACATTAGAGTACGCGCTAGAAAATAGAATTTGAAAACTTCCAGGGCTTAATGTTTGTTTTCTCCTACTACTATGGGTTTAATTACAACGTCTCATTTCGTATTCTATTTGTGTTTTAGATTTTATGATTGCAACTCTGAAATAAGCCTGAATGTATTATTATTATAGTTCAACAGTTATTAAAATATGAAATACTTGAAAAGTCAATAAGGCAACTATATTTCACGATTGCAATTTTGAGTTTTTTATTTTATTGCTATTTCGGACATGACGTAAATATGAATGAAGATAGCGTGTCAAGACAAATCTACGAGTATGTTTCAAAAGTGAGTGACGTCCCTTACCAACAGGTAAGGGACGTCAAAGAAAAACTTATTCGATCATATCAGTAACATCCTCAAGAAAGGCGATATAAGGAGAGCCCGTAACCGACAAGCATCTATGTGTCGATGTATGTATGTGGAAAAAGCGAGAGAAGTGTGCCAGGATCGCGCCATATTGAAATCCGTAGTTTTCATCAAAAACGCTGAATTATTCCTTTGAAATGTAACAAAACAATGTATCGTGGTGGAATATTCCATACGTTAGGGAATTATCTTTTATTGGTGTCTCAATATAACAATTTCATTCTAAAAAAAAGTCGTTCTTTATTTGCGACGCTCTTATTTCGGATTCAGTATGATTAATATAAATTTGTTAGTAACTTAGAGCTTTCGGCGCTTATAATAATTGTCTGGACACTATATATTTTCGACAAATAATTTAGAAGATGTAATACAATTAAAACCATGAAAATAATTAAAACATGCAAAGCGTGGCTCTTGAGCCGGACGCTACCTTGTTTACAATTTAAAACGAAGTCCCTCCTATTTGTATATATGTAATTAATATTAAAGTTTTAAATAATAGACGGGCATTATCGAGGACAGTTTTTAATTACTTAAAAATTGAATGAAAAATTATGAAGTTGAATTTTAAAAAAGCCATAGGCCGGTACGTGACATGTCAAAAGAAATATTGGGTATACTCTACTACCCGTACGAACCCGGGGCGGATCGCAAGTTTATAATATGGGTACGTTGTGATTACTCATTAGCCCGGACTCATCGTTATACTAGGTTAAGATATAGACCTATTCTAGTTAGGTTTTAGTTTAGCGCGACTTACGTCCAGTCGTGGAAGTAAATAATGGGAGTGGAAATGCATTAAAAAAAACGTACCTTATTAGTAAATCCCAAAATGTCAGTTCCCCGCTTACTGTATCCACTATAAGTCATAGTGTGACTGTGGTCCGACGTCACAATGATCAGGGTCTCTTCAGGGTTCACCATCTTGATGGCGGCCTCCACGGCCTTGGCCAGTTCCGCTGTCTCGTCCAACGCCTTACGGGCCTTTGTCTCGTGATGAGCAGTGTCAATTCGTCCACCTTGAAATAAACTGTTTTTAAATATTTAACTTATAAAAGTTTAAATTATTTACCGAAACCTGTCAGTTAAAAATTTATATAATTTCGAAGTTTTGATGAACAATTTGTACATTCTGTTGTAAGATAGATAAGATGCCCTGGAAATTTAAGTTTACATACTCGTGTTAAATCCAAAGTTTAATCTGTAATCTACACCACAATCTTAATATAATTTTTAAGTTTCTTTAATCGTAACGCCTGCCATAAACAGAACCGCAAAATATTACAATTAAATAGAAGCATTGTTATATACCAAGGCGCCAGCATCCTGCTACATTCGTCTAAAAATACGTGCTTTATAAACACGTAGGAGTAAAGAGAAGTACGCACAAATACTTCATAACGTCATTTTAAAAGGATCTAAGGATGTTTGACAAAAAGAAAACATTCGAATGTTGTATTTAATAATTTAATTTCTGCCATTATATCCCGTATGGTCTAGTGGCTAGGATACCTGGCTTTCACCCAGGAGGCTCGGGTTCGATTCCCGGTACGGGAAGTTACTTTTTGTTTAATTAAAGCATTTAATTGCAAATTTTATTACTAATATAATAAGGGGAAGTATTTTTTAACAACCAAAAACTTTTTTAAAACCAAAAAGATGAGAACATTTTAGCCTGACGATAAATTCTGATCAATAAATCAGCATTCCGACAAATTTCTTTTAGTAATTTTCTATCAAAAAAATTAACTACAGTCCCATTCTTACCTTCGACAAACAGGAAAAAACCATTCTTGTTGGCTGACAGCATCTGTATAGCTCTTTGGGTCATTTCACTTAGAGCTGGTACATCGTCAGCCGCATCCAGATGGTAAGGCAGATGATCAGTTGCGAAGAGACCCAACACACTATCGTAAGCTTTCAGGTCAAATGACAGGAGTTGTGTCCTATTGTAGATGTACTTCGGAGCTCCGCCGCGTGACTTCTTGTTGCGCTGCCACTCCTTGATAAGGTCCAAGTTATCGGTCCTGTATCCCGGATAGCCTTGAGAGTCCTTTAATGCACTGGATAGAAAGTTCTTTCTGCCACCACCCATCACCACCTACAAATACAAAAAGGAGGTTAAATAGTTTCACGGCTATTAATTTTTTAAGCATGTAAATCCTTCTGTAACATAGACAATTATCATAAACATGAAAGTTTATGACTATTGAATGATGACTACTTTCTCATAATAAAACGACTTTTAACCAATCCGGACGAATCACTTCTAAATCCGATACAGTTAAATTCCAAAAGTAAACTGTTAAATCTATTGTTTTGGCAGTTTTTATTAGCAGTTCAGTATCCGGAAATTCTTCAATACCTGATGTATAAACGGGCTGACGCGAAAGTAAGCATATCATCACAAAATACCGTTGTAATGAAGTTATATTTCTGTGTTTCATCACATAACTGATGTGATCAAGATGCCACAGACCCAATCTCATCTCTTTTTTATTTATTCCCCTTCCCATCTTGGCTCAATGAATTAACAGATGATCCGCTTGCTCGGTCACATTTTACCATAATAAATAAAGCTTCGTGTTAACGCCTAGCGTGATTTTGTTATAAAAGAGATTTTACTGAAGACAATTTAAAAGGAATTCATTCCATATTACAATGCAACGGAAAATCGCGCTATTTGGCTAAGGACAAATAGAATACGTTATTATAAGATACGAGGTGAAGAAGAATATGTTTATCGTCAGCTGAATGTGATACATTATAAATTAAGCCATTAATAAATTATATAGCCAACGAGAGAGAATAATGAATATTCTAAGTGATCTCCGAATATCTGGCGGATCATTGAAGAGCGACAACGACGCAGGAACACATGCTTCGCTCCCGGAGCGAAATCTAGCAACATGTCCCGCGCCACGTAAAACTTCGCGGGGTCACTGCGACGTTTTGTCAGGTAGATTGTATCGCGCGTCAATTTGCAGGATTAAATATCCCTTAGTGTATTAAAGTAAAAAAAATGCAAATACAACTAAAAGAAATAAAAAATAAAAAAGACGCGAAAAGAATATGTAGAACCCAAAAGTGGTGATAGACAGGACACATGTTAAGGGAAAAATGGACCAAGGTAATAACGGAGTGGTATCCACTGGAAGTGAAAAGGAGCAAATTACGACATTTAAAATGGTGGGAAGACGAAATCAAAAGAATGGCAGGACCTGAATGGCTACGGAAAGCAAAGGATAGGGACACAAGGAGATCTTTAGAAGAGGCTTATGTCGAAAGACAAGCTATCTAACAGATACAAGAAAAATGAAAATGTACTTACAAATAATTTAACTTTTGTAACCAAAAATTTAGTTTGTTAATCAGCAATAAATGCTTATTTTAATTTTAATTTCAAAGTAATTAGTGGGTTAGGACTCACATCGATCTGGCTGCCGACGCGCCCTCGCACTAGCTGCAGGGCTATATCCTCGCAGCGGCTATCAGGCGGCAGGTCTGAGTCCGCCTCCCAACGCCTGTCCGGGGAGTGCGCGTACGACGCCGCTGGTGTAGCGTGCGTCACTCGCGTTGTTGTGATTACACCTATGGAATACCATTGTTCATTCATTGTAACCACGGATCTATGCTTTCCTATCAGCCTAGATCTTTGCAACTGATTCGAGTTATACCATCATTTTGTGAATGGCAATAATCAAAGAGACTTCTATTTGATGAGATTTAGTTACTTATTGATATTGAAAATATGTGTGTACGACTAATGTACTCATTTTCCTTCCTTATTTTTAATTAAATGGTGATCGTCTACACTGAAAAAAGTACGGGCATGTGTAAAATTTATGCTAATGCATAAATTTTACGCATGTCCGTGCGTATAAATTATACAATGTTCATAAATTATACAGATTTAAGACGGGATGAAAATTTTATTCATGCCCAGAATATTAAATCTTTTTGAATGAGAAAACATATGAGCGTGTGACATATATTTCACTCAAACATTATAAACGACTGGTATATGTGTTTTTATTTCAATTTCGGGCTTTTACAAATCAATTCAGCATTTTGCAAATCTATGAAAATTACATGGATGAGTCAGAATGTTATTTTTAAAAGGCTGAATTTGATGTGTACGTGTACGGGAAATAACCGTTTGAAAAAAGCAGTAAAGAGATTTAATGATGTTACTGTTACGGGTTGCTCATAATTAAAGCCATTGCCCTGAATATTTATGCTTAACAATCATTTGATGACTTTTTTTGTAGCAAAAAATCATTAATTTAAAATCTTTTAGTGTTTCAAAGTCGAAAAACCACATGTCAGGGAGACTTATAATTAGCTGTCATAGATTTCTGTAATTGACTACATTATAGGTTTTACACATTATATTAAGATAAAAGCGAAATCAGTACCAGTAGCCTTCCCAGCCCTTTGTGCCCAGTCGATGAGCCCAGTAACAGAGTGAGCTCCTTCCTTCTGTCCGTCGCAGTCTCCTCGTTTGACCGCAGCGCTTAAGCCCACTGTCCCACTGTTGGCCTTCACGCCTGTTAGATACGCGGTACCGCTGCACGCTGAATCTGCTACGTTGTTATCCACGCAATACGTCTGCGAAAAAAAGATTTCCGATTCAATTCACACAACCGATAAAAGGAAACGACTATTCAATTATCTAGTCACTTTTTAGAAATGCTAGCTAAAGCAAATATTAGCAGTATTCTTTTTTATCTATCTTATATCTTATCGTATCTTAAGTTGCCGGTCTGTTTTATTCGAGGTAAGTCAAAAAGTACAAACAGAACAATGAGTAAAGACAGCAACAGTAGGTAATGTTTTGATTTACATATATACATTACATATTAATTAGTGTGGTATTTAGTTTTTGCCTTGCACCCGAGGGTCCAAACTCCAAAATAGGGTTAAGTTCCCCCAAAGTTAATCTTGCATTCACCATTGTTGACATCTCTCTGTCATCATAACTGAGATACCGATTAAAGATGACTGAATTTATTAATTATATTCATATTTCATACATTTAGTCTTTCTCTTCCATTTGAAATGAAATTCTAGTCTTAGGTCTATGAGTAGTGACCATGATCGACTTGTTAACTAACCTTTGCCAACCCTGTGTACGGGAATGCTTCGAAGCTGAGTTTCAGCTCCTCCCCCATGTGGCCGTACTTTTGTCCAAGGTAGACCCGGGTCGCGGCCAGGGTTGTGATGCTCATACCATCGCCTAGGAACAGGATTATATTCTTTGCGGTTTTTTTATTCAACGTACTGGATACCTGGACAAAATTATATTAGGTTTTAACATTAATTTATGCAATTTAATCGTAACAAAATTACTACAAGGTAACACAAAATTTATTGATGTTACATTAATAAATTCGTGAGAATTGAATCAAAATATCTACTTAAATGTTTTGACGGTTTCGTTTAGATTGTCCAGTTTGTTATTTGATGAAAAATCTACATACGTTGACGATTTGATGTTCAAATGTTAACTTTAGAACAGAAAATACCGTTACCTTATTTTTTAATATCCATTGCGCTTGCATCTTCCAGTGTTCCTTATTGTGTTCGTCGAATAATGGTCGCGGTGCATTCTCTGAAAATAAATAATAGGTTCAATAATATACCCTAAAGTTGGAGCATTATATCTGAGAGGCTTATGGGCCGCATAATTTCAGCTTACTATTGATGTGAAACATCGGCGAGCCTTGGCAGTAAGAACAACAACATTACGCACTCTTATGGCGTCACAGCTCTTCTACCCCATCGTTCTCGATGCCCTTCTGTGTACGCAAGCATACTATACATTTACACTACGTTGCTTTCCTACTATTATTTTTGTTTTATTAACTTATATTTGTTTAGCTACTATTTTCTACTACTATTTTACGTCTGTTACTATTTTTTTATTTATAAATCTATGATCAAATTAATAATGATTATATTAACAAAACTCTATTACTTTTTATTATTTTGCTACACATATTTTTAGTGGTTTCTTAATAATTAGGTATACGAAATATTGCTGATTTTTTTTTACATCTGCCGGGCATCCCGAGTCGGCTATTTTTTTTTAATATTTGGCTACTTCGTTTGTATTTAAAGTCTTAAAAGTTATGTTTTTTTTATTAATGTGAGAACTTACAGATATACTCTACCGGCGTTCTTGGCTTATTTGAATTAAATTAACCTAAACAACAAAAAAAGCCGTAAAGTGTCAATTATTAACACGCAACTAGATACGGGATTCTTGTTAGTGAAAACCATTATAAAGAATAAATTACGCCAAAAGTTTGCCTCGTAATTGAGGAACGCCTGCCCTCTTCTGCGAATTTAAGGGATATCACAAACAATTTAATTTTATAATTAGTATAATTGATAAAGTTAATAAAAGTTAATTAAATAATCATTTGGAAATCAACCTCAGTATTGATTACAAAGCTAATTTGTTCTGTTTTTAAACTAATACTCAATAGATGATTATGATTACGATATAAGTTTTATTTAAATCTACATCTGGTAAGAAGTATTAGGTCCTTACATATGAAATTGGCGTTTTGCACGGGAGGAATATAAAGTCAATTTTTTTTTT
>DWLR01005966.1:0-10465 GCA_018246295.1 Papilio alexanor hazarajatica
ATGCTTTTACGCCTAAATCACTAAACCGATTTTGAGGAAATTTGATAAAACGATAGATTGGACCTTAGGAAAGGAAATATGCTACATGCTGTTGCGAAGAAAAGTGTTGAAGACATAAAAGGGGGGGGATTCGTAAAACCTACTAAACCGATCATCATAAACTTTGTACACATATTCTTTAAGGTATTAGGAAGGATGTAGGATATTATTTATTACAAAAAAATTACGGAGGGTAAAAAATCATTATATTATAAATGCGAATGTTTGGATGGACGTTTGTCACTAGGTAATTGTGCACCAGTTGAACAGATCTGGACGAAAATTTGTAACAGAGATAGATTATAGTCTAGAACATAACATGGGACTATCTTCATCCTGGTAAAGTGTACGGTTTCCGTAATGTTTTTCACGCAGATATATGTAGGTATATTTAACATAACATACATATAGATAATATGTACATTTACATAAATCAATATTGAATTCCACGCGGACGAAGCCGTGGGCAACAGCTTGTATTAAATAAGAGTTAAAGTCTTATTTAATACAAGCTGTTGTTGTAAGTCTAAAAGTTGCGTCATTATGTTTATAAATAGCATTTTTTTTTTTAAACGGAAGATCATGTTAATTTCAGGTGGGCATCGTCGGTAGAACTGGTGCGGGCAAATCGTCTCTAATATCAGCCTTATTTAGATTTTCTTTAATCGACGGAAAAATATCGATCGATGGAATCGATACAGCTATGATTTCCAAACAGGTAACTGATTCTTTTTACCAACTATATTTTACAAGATTTACAAGATTTTCTTTTTAGTAAAAAAAATATTTGCATATGGACTAAGAAACAATAAATCATTTACGCATGATTAAAAAGTAATTTATTAATGTTATTGTTTATAATTTATTAGTCTTAATAAAATTAGCATTACGTAGCGCTAGATTCTTGCTTCTCTTTAATTTACGTAACAATATGTCGCATGGTATAAAATGACATTTAATTTTCAGGCCTTACGTTCCAAAATATCCATTATTCCGCAAGAACCGGTCTTGTTTTCAGCCACAATTAGATACAATCTTGACCCATTTAACATCTACAGCGACGACGACCTCTGGAGAGCACTAGAGCAGGTAAACAGTTGACAATAGAAATGAATGGATAAAAATAGTCATTTATTTCTATTATTCATTTTACACGTATATTATTTACAGGTGGATATGAAATCAGCGGTTCCCTCTTTAGATTTTAAAGTGACTGAAGGCGGTGCAAACTTCTCAGTCGGTCAGAGACAACTCATGTGCTTGGCTCGGGCTGTGCTCCGATCGAATCAAATTTTAATAATGGACGAAGCCACTGCCAATGTAGACCCGCAGTACGTATTTCTATAATGTAATGAACAAAGAAAATGTCTTTATTCATTATACTGTAATTGTGTGACTGGTTACTAAACGTTGTTTATTTACTTCTAGGACGGATAATTTCATTCAACAAACCATTCGTCGTCAGTTTGCGTCGTGCACCGTCCTCACGATCGCTCACCGGCTAAACACGATTATGGACTCGGACCGTGTCCTCGTGATGAGCAGCGGTTGTATCGCTGAATTCGATCACCCATACATTTTACTGTCCGATCCAAACAGCGCTTTCTCCTCGATGGTGCGCGAGACCGGCGAAAAGAACAGCCGTCAATTATACGAAGTTGCCAAAGATGTGTACTTAAAAAATAATCTGAAACAGGATTTAAGATGATAGACGCAACTCCATGTAAATGAGAAAAGGAGTCTAAAGATTTTTTTTTTGTTCAAAATAAGTCATCGAAACGCATTTAAAACTAAATATATTGTGTAAATAAGTAGGATTTATTTTAAGTATTATGTGCTAAGATGTAATAAACTATATATAGATTAAATGTAACTATTCCTTTGAAAAACAATAGTATTTAAAATTCTTTATTATATATAGTAGATCACAATCATGTATTATTGCCCAAAGAAGTTTTTAGAATTTATTGATATAACATATAGTTAAAATCCTCGCTTTTGATGAACACGTACAAAAAGTCAATGGTTAATATTTATACTAAAAATATTGTGTAATGCGTATTTACGGTACACAAATAAATATCTCAAATTTATTTTATTGAAATATAACTCAAGAAATGTTATATAATTTTATTTGACAAAAACATACATAAAAATTTCAAATTTGTAAAATTTTATTTGTAAGTCATTCACGTTTACCAAGTTTATTATTATTTTTTACGTCAAGTTTACCAATATGCAAATTTTCAGTAAATCTTCGGGACCCAAAGGTTCAGTGCCATTTAGAATTAATCTTGACCGAATTGCGAATGTCCAATTCGCAACAAATTCAATTTCCAACACGAAAAATTTAAATCGGTTCATACGTGACGCAGTTCTGAGGTAACAAATATAAATATAAGCGAATTGAAAATCTCCTTTCTTCACGTCGGTTACTAAAGAAAAGGCGCCAGTGTGAAACGCTATTTTTTCCACCGATCTTATACGATGAAGTGACTTCGAGTTCACTTTTTACCGGAAGAAGTATGTATTCGTAAGAAAAAGATGTCTTAAGTAAAAACTATTTTCAATGTTTTACTACTTCTTAAAAGATATAATAGAATACTGATCCTGAAATATAATTGCATTTAGGACATGTACATTTAAATGTAAATATATGTTCTAAGTAAAATAAAATCAATAATATACTTTGAGCACAATATGTATACAATTCCAAATTTTAAGTAAAAATGACCATCAAAATTTGTAATATTATTTAAAATAGAAGACTGTAAAACTGTAAAAAAAATACGAAGACGGCTGAGATAAAAACTGTACCTTAACGATCACTTTAAAGTGAAGATTCATGTTAAACCTGGGCAGTTCAGATTGACTATGATTTCATTTCATAGTTATAAGGGAATTTGAATATACTTGTCTTTATTTCTTTTACCAACAAAACAATCTCCTTCGCGGATGATAACATCGATAGAGACGATGTGCTAAAAATATTATCAAAATAACTAAGGTAAACAGAAACCAAAATGATTTATTATGCCCAATGTACCATATGGAATCACATTTTTCGCAAGACATAATTGCTTATGGCATACATTTCAAATTTACTATTTTATAATCATAACTGTTTTTGTACCTATTTGTTATATTCTTTAAATGACAGCTGTCATGTCGACAGTTTAAAATATCCTAAAAAAAAATAAAAGTTTTATATGTCGCAAATACGTCTATGGACCTTGGTAAAGTCTGCGACATCTGTTGTACGAATGATCCGTCCGACCGGTGAGGTGCCGGAGGCCTGATTCTAGTCCTTTTCCCTAACCCACAATTTTCTAAAAAGGGGAGAGTGAAGAAGGGGAGGTGGATTCTAGAGAAGGATTGGCGTCAGGCAGGCGGGCGGCCGTAAAAACTATAGTCTAAATATAGGATTAGAATAGAACCCAGGACATATGGAAGAGGCAGGAAAAGGGCAGAGAGATGATGATGTCGCCTATAGATTTTGTTCAATGTTTCTTTCTAGCTTAAGTTTCTAGATTCGTAACTAGTATGATTCGTCGAATTTAAATAACGAATAACGATATAATAAACTTCTGATATAAATATTATACATGTTAAATCACTGTAGTTATTTATTATAACTAACTTTATTACGCTAATAACGCAAAATCTACACAATTCAACGTAGAGGTAAGCTTGTGATGAAGATATATCATTTTACAGTTTTAGACAAAGAAATTGAAAAGGGGGCAAACATTCAAGTATCCCGATTTAATGTCAAATGACCACAGCTATCCATCAACATTCGCAAAAGTATAAATACGACAACTTCACGCCCATGATATCAATAGACCGGTAATGTTTTAGCTAACTGGACTTTAAATTGGACCTAAGGATATCGTATCTTTTTCAACAGTCACTAACATTTGTTACATTTGTCTGTTGTTGTATGCTAACGTTTATTGTCATGTACGCTAAGATAAGGTGTAAACAAATGTCGAGCTTTATGCACAGAATTGATCTTTGCTTTTTTATTAAAGTAAATAGCGTATGTTCTGTTATACGTATAATTACATTTTCAAAACAAAAATCCTAGTACATTAGAAAGAATGAAATTAAATTCGGTTATTGATTCGAATGAATAATAAATTCGTTTTTTCGTGTCAATCATCCTATTAAAATGTCCTGTCCTCTATTTTCGATTCACACATTCAGTTTTATTTGATATATTCTGCTTAATTTATTAGAAATCAAATATAAGTAGAATTGATTTTGACGTCGTAAAAAGAGAACCATAACTTTTTAACTTTTTTTAACATAAACAAAATCGACTTCAAATTGGTATTATTCTTCCCTTTTTAGGTATAAGAAATAGAAAAAAAGTTTTATAAGAGATGTTAACTCTTCTTTGGACTAAATGATGTAACTGTGATGTAAGAGATGTAAACTTAAATGGAACCCACTTGCAAATGTCGCTTTACAACAAAAGAAATGTTTTTGATATTGGTTCATAAATGACAAAGCTCGACGGTAACAAACATACAACCGAATTGAGAAGCTTATTTTTATAAACCGATTAAACATAGATTTTATTAGTTAGTAAAGTGATTCAAGCGAAATGTATTAGTATTGACCACGAAAGTATATGAGTGTATAAGAAACACCCAATGAAATTCAATATATCCACCGAATTTGTAAAGGGTATGCAGTATGAATGCGTTTATATGCACATATCCATACGGATGCGATAGAATTTAGGGTTGCGCCAAAGAAGTCTGTGATATCAGCCTAGCCATCTTAGCGACGGGGAGGATTTTTTAACATTGATAAATTTGAAAGGAAAACATGATTTTGTCATTAGAGTTGAGATTTTTAAGATTTGTGTCCTAACACAAACTTAACTATATTTCGAATACAACAATATTATACCTATATTTGGAACTTCACAGTGTTTTTTTTTTTATAGAATAAGGGAGGCAAACGAGCAGCAGGTCGCCTAACATTAAGTGAACCGACGCCCATGGACATCCGCAATACCAGAGGAACTGCAGAAGTACACTCTCTGCTTGAAGGCGCGGATGTTGCGGATGGGTTCGAGAGCGTTCTCGTAAGCTCGTCGACAGAGGAACATTGTCAGGTTTTAAACGGTATGGGTCGGATATAACAACACTCACTTGCCTCCGCAAGGGACACGCGTAGGCATATCTTTACATTAAAAAGAGACCTTCCTTCATGATAGATTGATGGTCTAGTCAAAGTGCAAAGGGTGCGGCGGACGCAATAGCGGTTCATTTTTATGGTAATTTTTGGGGAAGATTCTTTCTGGCTGTCTAACAGTGGACCTCCATTGATGATTTTTAATTACGTAAATAGTAAGATCGTACTGAAGCGAAAGATGAAAAAATATAACAATGATTTATTTAATACTATTTTGATTTTTTCAATTATAATATATCTTGGCTACTTACGTACGATATATAAAAGACCTGTTGTCTAGCTATACTTGTATAATAATGAGAAAAGATTTTATTGTTATTTTGTACCGGATAAACTCAAAAAATACCGAAACGATTTTTAAAATTCTTTTGCCATTGGAAAGTTTTTCTATTAGGATATAACTTGGTTTTTATTTGTCTATCTACCTGAGCGAATCTGAGATAGGTTGCTAGTGTTACAAAATGATATATGAAAATGGTATCGTACCTTATGGTTTGATCAATTGCATTGGTCACTGCATCGTCTACAATAGCAGCATTGATACAGAGACCACAAAAGGTAAAGTACCACAATGATCAGTATGCCTGATATATAATACACGTGCAGGCTGGTTGACTGTATCGCTTGACAACAATCATCTTCATCGCAACAACTCATCATTAAATGGAGATAGATGAACTAAATAATTTTGCTATTTTTATCAACATGGTTTTGTTACATGGAAAATTTTCCTCGTTGAACTATATTACACGTCTTCATTTTGTTACTTTTTGATTAAATATTCACACATTCTGTTGTGAATGTTTGATGTATGACCGATATGGACAAATATAAATTTATTGTGATCTAATACGTCATATTCTTCGTATCTGACATAGTTCGCTGCAGAAAACACATTCTCTTTGGCAGAAAACGTAAAAATATCATAGATTATTTTAGGTTTGGTGTATGATCGCCGGGTTATTGGTGCGTGTTTATTACTGTAGTTTTTGTTAAAATGCAGGAATATTCTATACCATAATATAGGATGCCTCAGTAAGAGTGCACTTTTTAAATCTTATAACATTATTTTCGTACCAGTGGTGCCATTCTAGTATTTAACAGATATGACATACGAAAATAACATGTTATCATTGAAGAACCCTATTACAATATTGGAAGTTATATCTCGAATCAAAGATAATGACGGCTCGGAGTTAGGTGTGAGTGCGCGTGTGCGCACGTAAAGCAGGAAATAATTTAGCACTGTTGAGATTAATATTATGTATAGTTCCGGAATTGTTAGTAAAATGACATAATATTGTTAATGTCTCGTTAACAACTTTGGAGAAATTAATATGAAGGTATCTTCTCATTCTGATTTTTCATAAACTACAATTTAAAACAACATTTTTACGTAAAACATTGTATGAACCGCAAAGAATTTCTTAAAAAAAAATATTCAGAAGTCTAAAATTTAACTAAAATAACAAACATAAAATTTTATATTACATTTTTATTTTTAATCTGGCAATCAATACAAATAAAAACTTAACTGAATATATTGACGGATAATAAAACCAGCTAACCAACATTTTTGAGCTCGACTATAATAGACAGCAATGTACCACCCGTGAGGCAACTGCGGGTGCAGGAAAGGGGGTGTGCCGTCAATCTACTTTCTAATGCAATAAAAATATCATAATTTACGCGTTTTATTTCCAAATCAAAAAATACACTCTTATTGTGACACCTATATATACTTCTTCGTCGTCGCATGGAATGTTCAGGTTCACTGTGAAAAAAATATATATGAAAAAACTCTTTTAACCACGCATACTACTAAACACAAGATATTCAAAAATAGAAATTTGTTATTGACTTAAAATATCCATAAAACTTTTTGGGTATTCACCAAAAAAAATCGAGAAAATTATCTTGAAATATCTAATAAATTAAATAATATAATAATATAAATTAACTGTATTAGGACAAAATATGTCCTTATAGCAATTTGTTTTAGGGGAAAATAAAACAAACACATTACAAACGATGTCAACATTATTGGTAAATAGTCATACCTTACCTTACTTTCTGTTTTAAAAACTAACAGTTCAACGTAATTATAAATTTGCTAAATTTCATAGAATAATACAAATAAAATCAAGACGATATAAGACACTAAGTTGGATATACTATGTACATCTACAACAAACGCAATTACTGCTATGTATATGTTAGCCTATTATTTTATTGACATTAATTAGTAAATTAATTACAAGAGTTTTATGTTTACATTAAATAATGATTATGTTGTTCGGGTCCTAACGTTGCTTTTTATAAAATGGCAAGAACAAGGGTGTCATCACGGTCCAGATGTTTGTTTAATATTTATGTTGATATAAATAAAATTGTTAATTATAATCAGTAAATTGTAAAATGTTACATTTAAAATTATTATCGTAAAATGTATTGTTATATTTAAGGAATTAATAATTAAGATAGTGTATTGACTTGTCTCGGGGCACCGCCATATTGGCCGGGCAGAGGAGGTTGATCAAGGAAGGAATTAGGCGTTGGAAGCATGGAGTTTGTGTTAAAATATATATTTTAGTGAACACCGAGTTTTATTTCAAGTTCTGCGGCTGTATCCTTCAACTTCAGTAGTGGGATAAACGAAAACAACTATTGTTTTTGATTTACTTCTACAAAATTAACGTAAGTACGAGTGTCATATAAAACTATGATTTTTTTTTCCTTTTTTACATCTAATTCGAAGTATTCAACATAAGAAAATGGGTAACGTAATTTGGGTAACTTCTCTATATAACCATAATCTTAAAAGCACGTGATTAGTTATATAGACTTTCTAAAAGCGACTACACCAAAATAAAGTTAATATTTAGGTTACATAACTATTCGTATAAGGTATTAAGGAAGGTTATTATGTGTTAATATAATTTGTAAAGTGAAACGAACATTCGTGAATGTAATTGATGTCTAATCTTTTTTCTTTGTGTGTGTGTGTGTGTGTGTGTGTGTGTTTTTAGTTCAAAGGCACCATGTGCTTTACCTACACAATTACGCATTTTTGGAATTAAAGTACGAGAATAATTTAACAATTGACACAACGTGGCTAGGCGACAAAGCAAACATGTGTAACAATAATTGTGGCATTTTGAGCAGGAGCTCAGGTTACGTTGTTTTTAAATTCGATTTTTTGTGGTTATCGTAAGTCAAATATTAATATTTTTAAAATGAATACGGTCGGATTGTACCTACTTTTCTGTCTATTTATGGGTGATGTGATTGAATCAAATAAATGTAATGTTAGCGGTTCTCTTTTGACAATTACTTAGATGTATTTTAATATGTGATATAAATACATTTATTATCAAGCGCCACAAACATTTTGTTCGTCACAAGTGCTAGTACTTAAAAGATTTGAGATTTTAGATTTAAAATTTTATTTACAACCAAATACAACATTTTACAAGGTAAGTTATAAAGGAAGTCTAAAAATATTAGCAGTGATCATATGTCAAATCTGTCTTGTGATGATTTTGTAAACATCTGTCAAACATTGCTTGGGTTCATTCCTCTGTGACTATATAATATACCCAAAGTGTATAGTGTTATCAACAGGGATCTTTAACACTCTGAGGGAACATTTTATATAATCCTAATTAACTTCATGTGAGAAAAATCTTATTCTTATTTGTAAATTTTGCAATGGGTGAAAAGATCTTGTTGACTTGTTGTGAAATGTATGGGAAAAACCTCTGTTTATAAAATAATAAAATAAAAATAAAATGAAATAACCTTTATTGTCCAAAAATCCATAAACAGTATTATGGGGCTCTGTCTCCTGAACTTGGTGAGTAGTACCTGTATCTCAGGAGACAACGCCTTCTATATTAGGTCCTTATTTTACTAAATTGTAAACATTGCGCGGGTGTGCGCGCGCGCGTGTGTGTTTGTGTACTATTACTATCTTAGTTTTGGTAGTTTTAATAGTTATTAATATTTTATGGTTACTAAGCTAGTATCTGTCAGTTTCAGTTGCCCCTATGGAACGAGAGGACGATATTAATAGAGACTCGGCAGTGCCCAGGACCAGGGTCAAGATAAATTTGAGGAACAATAGCAGTACGAGTAGTCACTCAGGTGTGAGACTGATGAACGAGACTGGCGTGCTCTCAGGCGAGAGAGCAATAGTCAGGTCTTTCGTGAGGGAGAAATGATCGAGACCGACTTGCGCCCGGGTGTGAGAGCGACGGTTGAGATCAGCATCCGCACAGGTGTGAGTGCGATGATCTAGACTGGTGTGCGGCTCAGGTGTGAGAGCAATGATCAAGGTCGAGTTGTACATTGACGGTCAAGATTGACGTGCGCACAAGTGTGTGAGCAGGTGTCAGGACTTTCGAGAGCTCAGGTTTGAGAGCAATGATCAAGGTCGAGTTGTACATTGGTGGTCGAGATTGACATGCGCTCAAGTGTGAAAGTAGTTGTCAGGACTTTCGAGAGCTCAGGTGTGAGAGCAATGATTAAGGTCGAGTTATACATTGACGGTCGAGATTGACGTGCGCTCAAGTGAAAGAGCAATCGTCACAACCTTTGTACGCTCAGGTGTGAGGGCGTTATCTAGTCTGGCAGTTGCTCAGGAGATTTGAGAACGATGATCGAGGATGAGGTGCACACAGGTGTAAAAGCAATTGTCGAAGTTGGCATCCGCTCAGGTATAGAAGCGATGATGGAGACCGAGGAGCGCCCAATTATGAGAGTGATAGTCGAGACCGGCGTTAGATCAGGTGTAAGAGCGTTGATGGAGACGGACAAAAGCTCAGGTGTAATAGCTATGGTTGGAATAAAAGTATGCCCAGGTATAAGGGTCAAGCCAGAAATGCTGATAATCTCGGAGAAGTCAAGAATATACAGAGGGCTAGAGACTCTATTACTTAATGCAGAGTTTGGCGAAAGTGAAAGAATAGGCTGAATTTTATGAATGAGGTAATAGTAAGTAACTTACTATGCTCTAAAAAAAATATCTTGGGTGGCAGATACGTGGTTTTGGTCCATAGTTTTCTGAGAATTGTGTTGTAATGGGTCGAATGGAAGAGACAATGATTGAATATTTTCCTATAAGCGAAAACTGTGCAGAATTTTGACTGACATTATTTACAAATGGACTGTATTCTGAGGATCCTTGGAACATTTATTTTACGCGAAAGTAAAT
>DWLR01005967.1:0-10464 GCA_018246295.1 Papilio alexanor hazarajatica
CCAACGTTTGTTACCCTACAACTGTGTTTTCTTCAAGACCCGCGACAATCCAGTTTATAGGTGCATCCTGCACAAAATGGATAAGACATTTCTTTTTTATCTTTTTTGTAATGAAAAGATTGCTCGACCTGTGATTCTTTAAACAGAATATAAAATTTATATGACATAAACAAAACAACAACAAAGATGGATTTTGAAAGCAACGTAATTATAAATGTTAAATTTATTTAAAAAAAGCATTTGAACTTATTAGTAATATTTTTTCCACGTGATAAGGCTCCCTTAAAGATAAAAAAGTATAAATTATATTAACGGTTCTGTTACGTGGTATATGTTTTCCTTAACAGTCCGATCGATTTCATCATCACAAATCTTACACCAATGCCTCCTAAAAACATGCACATACATGCATTCGTTCGTAACTGTTACAAAGCACAGACTATATATGTACATTTCATAACTGTGTACAGTTGCAGTCCAACTTACTAAGACATCAATTTACAAATGTCCGGACGGGATTGATCTCAAATGTTTAGTGGGTGTGTGTCGGATGAGTGTCACGTGTTATCGTACGATCGCTAAGGGCAGGCTATTGTTTAAAAGTCGAATCTTATTTACGACGTCGCGGGTAACGAAGCACAAACCACTGACACCTGACTCCTGAGATTCCTATCGGGATCACACCGGGTGGCCGCGTCAAAGCTCAGAGAAAGTTAAAAAAAATTATAATTACGCTGTTAATTCATTTAACCAAAGATAAATAAGTGGCAACCATGGCATTTTTGTAACGATTATCACATTTAAACCAGTCAGAGAGACATTACTTTTATCGTAAAAGTGAAGAAGTATAATTTGTATTTAGTACTTTTTTCATATAGAAATAAGAAAACGACAATCCGTATTGTCCAAAGCGGCGAGCGAAATATAAAAAATCACTTAATTTCACCTTTCCTCAAATACAATGTATGGCTACATCGGAAGAACGTCTCATCGTTACTGTAATCAACTACTAAATACTCGTCCTTACCGTATTTCACATATACACACCTCTGCCGTACTTACTGCCCGTTACTAAGCGCAAGCTTAGTTGATGTAAAAAAAATATCGAAACACTAGTTTTATTCTAAACATTACATATGGGTATATAATATTAATTAAAGCCACTGAAACATTATACAATGTACTTACTAGATGACTTCAAATTTCAAGCATACCATATAAATCTTTTAATTTTTTTTTACAAAAACAAAAGCAACTTCAAATGCAAAAAAAATATTTATAACCAATTTTGTCATTTACAGCCACGGTACGTCTCATTACAATTCCATTGGGCAGGGCTGACTTATCTTAAATCTACCGATATGTAAATTTCCGGTATACCTTCGGTACTTCAATGACATTCAAAATTAAATGGGGACTTGCGAATGTCCCCTTTCCAAAAAAAAATATTTGATATCAGTTCATAAATGACGAAGTTCTGATGTAAAAAACATAAAAAATAGAAGCTAATTGAGAACCTGCTCCTTTTTTTAAAGTCTAATATCATTAAAATATAGATCAGAAATATCAGTATCATATTACAATTTTTTAGATCTTGTTTCAATTTCAAGAACTGCATTACACAAACAGCAATTTGTTTCTTTTGTACTAAAGCACAACCAAACGTGATTCAAGATAAAAATTGTTTTTACACTGTTTCCTAATTGTAAATTGAATTATGATTATTGAACATAAGGAACTTACTAAATTTGCATATTATATATATAACAATATGAAATTAATTTACTGTTACGAAACAAAAAGTCAGGGACGTAAAGCTATTCTAAAATATTATGATCAGCCTGTATCAGTCCACTGCTGTACACAGGCTTTCCTGTACCCCTTTCAAAGTATGCGTTTCTTCGCTCACAGCATCCAGCAACTTCCTGCCATAATCACGAGGTCATCGGTTACTCTTAAACATAAGTTATATGCACATTCTGTAGCGCCATTATGCTTTCTACGTTTCATGTCATCCCAGACTCGTTACAAATGTTTAAGAACTGTTATTGTTCAAATAAAGTATTTATTCTCAATATATTTCGATAGAAATAAACACTATGGAAATAGATGTATAACACAAATATCCCTAAGTAAAAGAAAAAAATAATTGAAATGATAAATACAGTGATATTTAAGTAAAATATTTGATAGACAAAATCCAAATAGATGGAATTCCTTCAGCATGCGAGACGAAGCAGCCTAAGGATATTAAATGTTATCATGTAGTAGTAGTAGGTGGCAAACTTTTCCGCAACTCCTCGACAAGTGCGTATTTTGCGTGTGGGCAGGATATGGATCAATCCAACCAGTCCAGCTCACCGAAGAACTCTAGCAACCCCTTGATGTTACCGACGATCTTTTGAAGCGATCCCGGCGAGCACACGGCGATACTTAACACTAAAATCAATTAATATTATCATAGTTGGGGACTGCAGTTAGCATCATTGCTTCAATAGCATCATTGGCTTGATCTTAAAGCTCAATTCCGCGCTTTGATAACATTTTCATTTGATTTAGAACGACACGTTAAACATCAACTAAAAACGCTATCATCATTAGGTCCTTAACCTATCCAGTCAAGCTTTCAAAGAGCTAGTTTTAAATCATTTACTTTTATAAAAAAAATATTATTTCATATATGTACGTTAAATTTTTAATAATTTTATTTTGGCCAATACACTCCACTTGACACAAAGTACAGTGAGTCCATTGGGCATAATCATTATGCCGGTTTGTACAAATCTCAACAATATAAACTAAAAAAACTAATCAAGTGTAAATGTGCGATAAATTACAACAAATAATGTTTTCTTATACTTACATCTAAATTATTATGAGATCATATGTATTTTATAATAAAATTCAAGATGCTTAGCCTCGATTGCGCCCGTGCAAACCTTGAAAGTATTAAAATTCCAAAGAGTTCGCGCTAGCAGTAGTTCTCTAGAATAGATAAGTATTTTGTGTTACGTAAGTTGCCAGATCGCTAATGCACTGAGCTGGATAATGCTAGAAATTCTATTTCATACAAGACCACATTTACATGCAATTAGTACGCATGATTTCTTGCTTTGAAGTCAATTAGATTTTCTAACATTACTTAAAAAAAGTTCGTTATTTCCGGCATTTCATGTTAGTTAAACTGGTGTATTTACAAAAAAGAATTGCTAGGTAACTAAATCTTAATTTAAATGAAATAGTTCTTAATACTGATTTGTTATCGTAATATTATTGGAGTTTCTACCGAAAAAAACCTACTTTGATTAAATAGGTAAAGGTAGCTTAGATAAACGCACAAAAAATAAAACAAAAAAAGGATCATAAAAGAATGGCACGCAATAATGCCACTGTACCTCGACGCACTATCTACCTGCGATTACTCCGGTTCCTAATTTATTCATTCTTAGCTCCCAGAGCTAAAATACGACCTCATCTGAGTATATCCCTTTCTCTGAACGAATCTTTTATTCATGAAGCACGAGCGATTTTCTTCGAGACTTAAATTCGTTGCTACAGAAACTAATAAATTGCTAACTTTGTTTACGTCTTCTTGTTGAAATGTTAATTCCATTTTTTTTTTTCAAATATTAATAAATCATAGGTCTATTATAATACACTAAATACGCGCTCTGGTTTCAAAGATGCGCTAATTTTAATATATTTTTTCCGCAATTAAAAATACAATCGACAATCACATATACGAACAGATGATCGTTTTAAACGCCATAGTTCAGATTTCTTATTATTACATTAAGGTCTCGTTTGGCATTACATTGACTACAATCCGGTGAGTCCATACTAACTGAAGTGCACATTCAGTGAGCTAACGAAGCATGGTTGGTGTTTGGTTTGTATACATTTTTATCAATAATCGTACATCGAATGAATTGAATACAGAAGGTCCGAAACGAAACTCCTTTATTTTCGAACTCTTTTAAACATTTGATGTTCAATAACTAACAAGTATTAACAGAAAACTGTGATGGACATTTTTTATGTGAATGTTTCGGCAATGCGAACTCAAGGTAACTATTTATAAGTTTTATTCAAGTTATAAGACGTACTAAGTTGTCTAACAATACAAAGTATGAACATAATTTGTGTACATTGGTGTGCGTTGTACAAAACGGCAACGGGAGCTTGTAAAGGTCGGAAATGAAATCGACAGTCACTCACAGACACAATTACCTCAATAAAATCGTACGAGGGTCGGCGAATTCGGCGAAGTCAGTTCGGAAATGGCTCTAATGACTTCTGGTCTATTCATTGTACGTCTATCCATTATGGGCTAAGCTTTATACGATTTGTGTAGAAAGCTATTTTAAATTACAATCAATGAAAACGGTCACCAATATGTAACATGTCGATAGCAGTGGACCTACAACAATATATTAATACCGCAACAACACGGTAACGCATTGATGTATTAACTGGAATTGAATCCGATACATTCGATATATTCGACCAGTTATCTATATTCTACATGATTTAAAGTTCAAGTCTGAGCAGGTGCGCTATCTCCTCTCCACTCGAGCTTAAGAAACTTACATTCATTATAAATGCGATGTCAAACGAGGGCAATGAACAATGGTGTTTTAGTATTGCTATGCCAATTAAAAGGAATGTACACAGGAGGAGAGTTGCGCGTTTGCAGCATTAGCTAACGCTGTGATTAGAGTACCGCTGAGCGAGTATTGCGTTTAGACATTGTTCGCGGTGCGTGGGCGGTAATGGCTGACAAACAAATTATTGTCTGGCTAGACACAAGGGCCCTGGGTCTGTCGCAACTACTGGTTTTATAATATAAGCTTTAAATAATCACACATGACTAATATTTGATCTTGGTCTTTTTGTAAGTACGCAGTGTTGTCGAGGTTTAATCTATCCCTTATAAAAAGTCTATAGCCAGACATAAGTTCGCTGTTCTAAGACAATCTAAAAAAAAATCTATTATAGAATAAAACAGGGGATTGTGTCATGTGACCTGAGGCGTTCGTAGAGAGAAGGTTACAACAGTAACAATACAACTATGTATATTCAACACTGTTGATTAATTTTATTTTAGGTGCTTCGCTTGACTGGTTATAACCAGTAAAGAAACACGGAGATATTACTTTTTTTTCATTTTAAAAATTCGTACACACATGTAAAATCGTTTCTAAACCTATAGGTATGCGCATTATACCATGGATGGGAATGCCTTTTGTCATTCTTGCATATTTACTTTGATGTATACTCGAATGCATTTGCAAATAAAGTACTAAATGAGTAAAAATCAAATATCTGTGTAAAATTTAATATACCTACTAAAGATTCTTTCTTTCTACGTCTGTAACGTTTATATATATGTTTATATAAGACAGTTGTTTCTCAACTTTATAATTTTAAAAGAGATATAAATATTAAATATATCTAGCACGATGATCAAATCTATACCATAAGACTATATTACGAGTAAATGAGATACCGTTTACTTCTTTTTATTCTTTTTAAGCCTCTTGTTCCAAATATGGGTAAGAATAAATAATTATTAGATACAAAGTTTTATGTACATCCACTAAAATCACTTATTTAAAATATACATATTACTATACTGTTCTACAAATAGACTTTAAATTTGAAATTTCAATATGAGGAAATAGTTCTTGGAAGAGCGAGCGGCAAGGTGCCGTTGAACATAAATTGTACCAGTGAAACAATATAAAAGCCTTGAGTATAAGATTAGTCGCGGTAAGACCTTGGGAACGGTGGGTAATGATTTACGACATGTTAATGCAAATATATAGGTATACATAACGAGCAAGGGTCAATGCTTACGTCTCCTCAATGTATATTCTGTGGCGGCGGTCGCCTGGGGCCCGCGCACTCCGCGCCGGCTTTCTTATTCAATTTAATTTCCCGGACCACACTCGCGTTATTATCGCGTCCATCACTGCGACCAGTTAATGACTGTAACACCATCAAAGTAAATACTTTCACGGTGTTAGAATTAACGAGTTGCATATTAACTTTCTTGAAATTTTTATTTGATGGCATTTCATGTCATACAAACGATGTCTTTTATTCAAATTAATATATGCCAGCAATTTTTACGAGATGGTGCTTTAGCTTAGCGGGTAAAGTATTTAGCTGAAATGCCGTGAGGCCTCGATTTGGCTTGTAGCCAGAGCGAATTGAACTGTTTTTTTTAAATTCAATTAAATTCCGTTATATAGCGTAGTATACCTCTGTCTACTCCGATTGCTTTTCAAAACATCGTGAAGATATTTTACAAAGCATGTAATAATGAAAGATATTTAAAAGGCTGGAGGCCTAATTTCAGTCTTCTTCCCCTTCCCACCCTTTACTAATAAGGAAAGGGAAAGAGGATTTGATGGGGTAGGGGATAGATAGGAGAAGGTCCATTTTTCTGTCTATCCTCTCCACTATCTATTAAAGGTAGGCAACGCATCTGCAACTCACAAATTCCTTTTGCAGATGTTTATGGGTAGCGGTCACTAAGGTGACCGCTTGCTTGTTTGCCACCTTCTTATATAAAAAAACAAAGTTAGAATTTCTTTCATAACATAACACTTACGACAGTAACCCATAGGGGTAGGCAGAAATAATGGGTTTCCACTTGGCGCGACCCTGACACACTTCTCTTTTCTTCTTTTTCTTCATACAAACTCGTCGGTTACGAGTACTCCTTATTGCCTTTCTTTAGAATGTCATTAATTTGGTCGACATAAATCGTTTCTTTTTTCGTTTCGTCGGTCTTCCCTTACCAATACTGCCACTCACTTTTTGCAACATAGATTTGTTTTGTCACTCCGTCTTCATTCATCCTTTCAACATAGCCGAACCACTGAAGGAATAATTTTCAAAATTTTATTCATAACATCATCTTTTAAGCCACACTTTTCCCTTACAAAGATAATCCTAATATAAGATAATCCTTTTTTTTATTATCTTTCAATGTTTACAAAAAGCTACAGCAGGTATAGATGACAAATTTCGAAAGTTACAAAACCTAGTTCCATCATACTTCTTGTTTCATGTCGACTTATAGTGAATACAATTCATTTTACGTAATTCTCAAAAAAAGATCGATCCTCATCTCATACTTCACATTCGCAAGGTGGCCACAACGCAAACGAACTATTAAAAGTTCAACGTTCTCTTATCTTAAAATCACGATTACTTTTTGAAAGATACAGTCGTACAAAATGATTGAAAGTCAATTCCCTTTAACAGAGTACGGGCCGCTTTCAAATAATCGTTTTTTATTTATTAATTTTTGTTTAATTGAGTATTAACTTCTAACCTTTTGTAAACGTCCCTTTGTTATTTTAAACACATGAGAAAAATGAAGGTTGTACACTTTATATACGGCCTTAATATTTAAATATTATCTTGCGTAGATTTGTTATTATATAATATAATTTCAAATGCTAATAAGAGATTTAAAATGTCGTCAATTCTTCCCTTTGCATCTGACATTAATTTAATATTTCGAGGTTATTTTAAAGTGGCTTTGCTAAATTTGTAAACAATTCTTACTAGTATATTAATAATGATAACAGTAATTGACCCAAGGGTACAAAAACATGTAAATAATATGTATATTCTCGAATTTTGGTACGGGCCTTTTCTACGTATCATTTATTTTTGTTATTTATTTTATATTTGTATGTGTGTATTTTATATTTGTATATGTTTTATTAGTTATCGTTACTTGTCAGACTGTCAATAAATCTTTGTAACTTTAGCTTAAATATCACAAGATAATGATTTCAATTCAAAATTGTTTACAAAAAATCACGATAATAATCAAGTAACAGATCCAGACCCATCGCCTTATGTTTTTTACCAATCAAGCCAACGGGCCATCATGATGTAATCAAACCTTTAATTTAGACAAACCGAGCCACATAAAGCGACACCATATAAAATAAATTGTTTATATAATGATACTAGTCTGAATGTAGTTTGTGCATGCAGTGATCATTGTACTTACAGTGATGGTGTCATAGATGCCATTCTCGTCGTTCCTTAAGGGCGGGGCCCCACTGGCGGTGGACGGGCAGGCGGTAGCTCGGCTCGGCGGAGGCGACAGCGGGAGCGGGTTTCCGTTGCGAGTCCATGATCGATGAATTTGCCAGCTCGTGTCCGAAAAACGTGCTTTGTCCTATAAAAGAAATGAAATGTGAGTATATTTTATGTAAAAATTATCTCCTCTTGATCAATTAAGAATAGATACAAGAAGAAAAAGAAAAAGTAATCTGAGAAGTTCCAAGCCTCTCGGGGGAACATACGAAATGTCAGGAGTGTATGTAATCAATCGTTATATCTTATTATCACTTCGTCATTACAATTACACAAACACTACGTTTCTTATATTTATTTTTACAAAACATTTTAATAAACACTCTTGATTAATAATAGTCATAATACTTAAATTTTTATAAAATCTTAAATTTAATTACCCATTAAAAAGTCTAGCTTATAGATTTTTATAAAAACTAGTTAAAAGAAAATTTGTACTACATAAAGTATCACTTATTTAAAATCGGAGACCTTGACTCGTAGACTCAAACCGATAAATATTTTCATAAGAAATATTCGTAAAGGGAAAATAAGTGTACTGCAAAATTACTAATATATTATGATATATCATTTCATAGCACAGGGGACTGTTTCTTAAAGTTTTTTCTAGTCTTGCATAGCAACAATTATCAAAACTTTAATGGTTTGTCTGCATGAACAAATACAGGAATTCCACGATCAATTGGATGCGTATTATAACCACGAAAGAAACATGTTAATCAGAATTTAAACCTAGGGGTTATGAATTATAATTATAATTTAAGAGTGGTCCAGCAACAATAATTTCTGTTGCTGGCTCGACAAGGTAAATACCACGACCTCAAAGAATACAAGCGTGAAGTTTTCTGCGCTTCGTCTGAAGAGATGCCGGAGATCAAGTTTTAGTCCTCTTCCCATTCCCACCCATTTCTGATAAGGAAGAGATGGGATTTGACGATGGATGGATAGGAAAAGGATTTTTTTTCTCTTTATCCTCCCATCCCTACATTTAAGGTAGGCAACGCATCTGCAACTCATTGCTGATGGCTATGGATAGCGGTCGCCTTACATCAGGTGACCCGCTTGATCGTTTGCCACCTTCTTTCATAAAAAAAAGTTCTTATAACCATTCCAACTAAGCTTATAAGCTTGTGCTAGGATATGGTTCACGACAATAGTCGAATATCTGATTCGAACCCAAGACCTCATGATCGGTAGTCCGTACCCTTACTCTGTTCTGCTCTGCTCCCCAACAATAAATGTAATCTGTAATTTTCTTTATAGTCAAGTGCTCACGAACACTTGACCGTTTCAAATTGAAATACTGGAAAATTAGCGTACCTGTAATTACGAATACGCACGCTAATAACTGCTTTATGTACTCTGACAATACAAAGTGCCTCGCGGCCAAAGCTTTCAAATCCGGGTTTTAATGGTAATCAACAATATACATTGTGTCCAGTTGTCAGGCTCGACGCTTAAAGTTTAGACACGCAATGTTACGGCACGACTAGAAATCATAGCTAGAAATCTACCGCTAATGACTGACGCCGCAGATCAATAGTGCTTTACATTCGTCTCACGTCCGAACCTTCGTTGGACTTCTTTGTAATACAATCAGTACAGGAAATCGGCTACAGGTAATCTAAAACGGCGTTAGTCACGTCGCGGCTAGGTAACCTAATGGCACAGTTGGTGGCGGGACCCTTGGTTCAGCTCCGCATCCGCAATGTGCTTGTCAAACATCGCATTATGTCCGCAGGCGAAGTCTTATTAGGTGACCCACTTGGCTCGTGGCAGATGGCAGATACGTGCTCCAAGTAGCTTACTTAAGTTATTTGAGCCCTATCTTGTTTACGACGGCAAAGTAGGTACTCACGTTGTCTTGCTTGAAAGATTTCATTGTATTAATAATGCATTTACTGCACAGTTCAGTACTCACTTGGAACAAAATACTATTATACTATTATGATGTATTCTTTTGTCAATAAAAACAAAAAACCATTGTATAAATTAGTAGAATAATATACTATTGCCAATGAATGACTAGAACGTCATTTGATGACTGAGTGCAAGTTGAATGGCTTGGATAGAGTATGCTCTACTGAACAGCTCCCTGCGCTCTAAGGCACTCTACGGAGCGCCCATTTGGGCGTCGAGGCCCCTGAGCAAGGATAACATGGTCCTGCTGCGACGTGCGCAGCGGACCATGGCTCAGCGGGCCTCCAGAGCGTATCGCACCGTCTCATACGAGGCGGCGTGCCTCATCTCCGGGAGCCTCCCCTGGGACCTCGTAGCCGGGGCCCTGGCGGAGGTTTACCGGAGAGGGGCCCTGATGCGGCATAGAGGTGAAGA
>DWLR01005968.1:0-10464 GCA_018246295.1 Papilio alexanor hazarajatica
GTTTAGAGTTTCATTTCATGAGCACGGAGCCGCCGGTTGATCAACATTTTTGCCAGAAAAAAGATACTTCTCTATGACTCTTTACTGCAGATGTTGATGGTCAGGTGGTATGGTAGGAGCTAGCAAGTGCTTTTTCTAGCGCCTTATTTAGTTACTGAACTCTATTTACTCATTGTAATAGGTTGTCCAAGAGGCTCTGGACGCAGCGAAGGCGGGTCGCACGTGTGTAATGATCGCACACCGGCTAAGCACGGTGCGCGACGCAGACCGCATCTGCGTGCTGCGCGACGGTGCCGTCGCCGAGAGCGGCACGCATGCGGAACTCATGCACGCGCAGGGACTATACTACAACCTCAATCGAAGAGGATATGCGTGATTCCTTGTATTACAATATTCACCTAAATTAAGTTAATGTAAATTTATTGTCAGAGCAATATTAATTTTATTTTATTAGGTTTTTTACTAATAAAACTCATGGTGTGATGTGTGTGTGATGACTAAAAATCATGTTGTGATGAAATTATTATAGATACCTTCGCTCGAACATACATCCATCCGACGCTAACAATATGCAAACTGTGTATTAATTTAAAACGTTTCTAATTCACGATGAAAATATTATATATAATGTATTTTATTCTGATAAATAGTCGTACAATCATATGTATCAAAATGGTAGTATAAAACCCAAATGGGTATAGTTCATTGATCATGAACCAATGAACAATTGTGTTTTAGCGATATTTGGAGTAGCAAAAAATTTTTTCACTCTTGGTGTGTTCTAAATTGTTGAAATATATAGTTATAACATATCAAGTGTTATGGAAAAAGTCTTATAACACTAAGAAGAGATAATAAAATTCTATATCAATATTTGCACTGACTATAGGTACATACCATTTAACTGGATGTGATCACCAGTAACATTATGCAATGTCTCATCAAATGTAACCACAACTCGAAAGGTCAACATAATCTTCCTTTGTTCAACACAATAGCTAATAATGCATCTGCAGCCCAATCGTTATGGATGCTTATAGGTTGTGGTAATCACTTAACATCAGATGAACAACTTGCTTGTTTGACACCATCTACCATAATAAAAAATCATATAAAATCACATCATACTCCACAACTTAATGTAATAAAGTTTTTTTAAATGAAACCATATATGGTTGGTACCCATTTCAAAGGACCGTTTCAGTGATACTGTTTTTGAAAACTAAAATTATTTTTTTATTATTACACAAATAATTTTTCACCATCAGGAGTTTGATCATACAATTAAAACACCCCATTATTACAAATTCAAAGTTTAAAATGTATTAATTTGTTTGTCACATAGTACTTACAATTGAATAATGAAGTTTAATAAACTTAAATCTAAATTTTTTCCTCTATCTATATCCTCATACAAATTTCTTCTCATGATTAAGAAGCCATTCTTTTCTATCAATGCCACAGCTGAATCCACCTTTAGACCCAGTAGCGACTAGTCTATGGCATGGTATTAACAGAATGTGGCTGTTAGCACCGCATGCTGCTCCTACAGCTCTGGCATGACTTGCTGGCCTGCCTAGTAATTTAGCTAGATCTCCATAAGTATGGGTTGATCCATAGGGTACCTCCAATAATTTATTCCACACATCCTGTACAAAGATTTACATTATATACTTAAAAGTTGAACTTACAAGTTGAAATTGTAGTTAAAATTACTTCTTTTCAGACTCATGCATATCACAATGTTTTGATTACCTGAATTTGTAAATTTACTAAATCATCATCATCATCATCAACTAAATGTGACATCACACACCATGTACATGAGAGTAAAGGAATACTGAGAGAAAGCATGCAATTGCCATTATATGATCAACATTGCATGGAGGTACATAAACCAAAACCTCAAATGTTATCTCAAAATGATACATGTAAATACTGTAATTTGTGCAGTTTATATGATCAACATTGCATGGAGGTACATAAACCAAAACCTCAAATGTTATCTTAAAATGATACATGCAAATACTGTAATTTGTGCAGTTGTGATTGTGTACACACTATATGCATCATATAAAAAAGGTACACCATTTATATTAAAAATACTGATTTGTCTATAAAAGAAGATAAATTTAGACACATTTAAAAGCTGGCCAAAACCAAAACCCATTCTACACAGGTACTCAATTCAGGTGAATTGAGTACTTTTTATAGATGTATAAAGACAAATTATTATATAAATTTGTACATTGTCATTACAATTCACATGTAAAGTCGCCACTAAATGCAGCAAAATAGTCATTTTTTATTTTTAAAGTTTTGAGATGACATTAATTTGATACAGAATGACCATTTTTATTTATTATTTGTCTTTTTCATCTTAACAAAGATACGTAAATAAACATTATTATTCCATTGGTGACAAACCTTTTGAAAATCAGTACCATTCGTTTTTATAGGAACACTAAATTTCTTAATGTTTCCTTTAAAATATTCCGTCAGTTCAGAATCCAATTTCTTATGAATATCGTTTTTGTCTTCTACAAAAGTGCAATTCATTTCTTCACTGAGGGTTTGTATTTTTTTTTCTAAATCTTTTGAATCTTCAAATAAAACAAAGTACAAAAAGTTTGTATCTGCAGCAATTATTAATTTTCCTAAAGGGGAAACAAAGTAATTTAAGCACACCGTATTGATTCCTTTTTTAGAATATTTTTCGATTATTTTCGATATCATTTTTGTATACTATGTCAAAAAAATAGGATAAAACGAACAACCGAAATCTACATTATATGAAAGTACAAAAATTTAAATTCAACCATAACTAATTCCTGAAAACATAAATTCGAAACTACCAAACACAATTTTAATTCAAAAATAAAACGACTTTTTAATTAACGACATTCAAAGGCAAAGACTCCGATATTATAAGTCCAGATGTTTTTAGTAGTATTTTTCGTTTTTTTTACTATTTTAAATTACAATCCAGCGGTTACAAATATATCCAGAATAATAATGATTAAGGTCATTTAACTGACGATCAAAACGAATAATGTGTGAAAACTTATAGAAATTTAATGCAATGTATTAAAACCCGTAGTTACTGTTTACTTAAATAGGAATTTCAGAACTTCATACTTTTAAATTGAATTTAGAGTGCCGAATATATATAGATAATTGTTTCGTCCGAATTTTTCTAACAAGAAGGAGATATGGAAGTGAAAATCACTTATCGGCCTTATAGGATTACCTTAGTAATAAAATGAAAGTTAGTCTTAACGATTACAAATCCTTCATCAACAAGACATGTTATGAACATCATTATTTATTATTATTTATCTACATAGACTTGGATTGGAACAAGTTGCCGCCGTGTTTCCATCATACTATGGCGTGGGTAGCATTAAGAGAAGAGCGAGTAGGCTATATTTAAACTAGCGCTTACTATCTAGTGTGGTCAAGTGCTAGTTTCTTCCCTAAAAAAAACTAGATCTTAGTAGAACATATGAAGATAATGCATCCACCGCATGGTGCGCAACAAATTTTGTGATTAGCAAAGATAACGTTCATATAATTGAAATAAAACAACATTTTATTTTCATACATTATTTATTTATTTCACAATAACAGCACCTAGTTATGAGGTAATAAAATTATCAGATTTGACCGACACCTTAAACCAACTAGTCACAAAATGTATTAATCTTACCTAATTCAAAAATAAGTGGTACTGTCACGACAGAAAAAAACCCTTACCTAAAGATAATAGCAACAAGTAGAAAATAAAGTGAATTTAAATAAAACTTTACTTGACTTTTACTATAGCCTTTCCCAAATTCTCTCCTCTCAGCATGCCTACCAGAGCTTCGACCATATTATCAAAGCCATGATAAACTTTCTCTTCATACTTTAGTTTACCTTCTCGCAGCAAAGCGAGATTTGCATTGATACCCTCGTTCCAACGGTCTCTCCATCTGTTTACAACAAATCCTTCAACTTTCAATTCTTTAAAAACAATTGATGGTTGAACAATGGTCACTGTAACAAAAATAAAGGTAATTGTATTATGTATGTATGTTTTATACAAATTAAATAAATCATCAAGTCAATAGCCCATACCTTTTGGCAGGACAGGGTCATTATAAGACGATATAGAACCACAAACAGCTACTCTTCCATATTTATTCATAGAATTCATTATAGCAGAACTAATTTCTCCGCCAACCTATAACAAAAGTACTCATTTATTATATTACTAGGAAAAATCAGGACAATCTCTGAATTATTTGAAAATAATACGAAATATTTTGATATCAATCAATGACAACCTGAATTATGAATAATTAAATTAATACTAATAGTAACTATTTATTGATCTATTCAAATACGTTTGGTGTCTGCTTCGAGTTCCGGTACCTCGGCTTTGAAAAATACGAGTAATTAAGGGATGGATGAAATGGCGGCAAGTCACGAGCTTAATATGCAACCCACGAGTTTCCTTTAAATAAAGGGGGAAATTTACAAAACGATCGTAAGACCTATCATGAGGTATGGATATATGAAAGGATGAAAAGTGAGTACATGAGGCAGAAATATGAATGTTGAGATGAATGTGTGTGATATCACGAGTAAGGTACGTAACGAGTATATAAGAAGCGAAGACGAAGAAAGTAGCAGCAGTAGGTAGATCAATTAATCAGAAAAAAGTTATGCATGGCGTGGAATGAATATGCTATGAGGAGGCAAAAATGGCATGTGACAAGGAACACTCAATATAAAAGTGGGTTGCGCGCACAAAAATATTCTCCATCACCGCACCGCACTATAAATCAAAACAGCTAAAGGGGTTGCAAGTATGAAGATACTTAACAATAGACAGTTTACATAGCAGCTGTCATTTTAAAAATTAATAAGCATGATTCAAATTCGCAATCTGTCATTGTCTCGTTGAGATAAAAATCTTTTTCATCGGCATAAGATTTTAATATTTTTACATATATTTACGTACATTGTCAAAATAACAGTCGACACGGTCTGGCGCACCTTCTCTTAGCGCTTTTTGTATATTCACAGTCTTGTAGTTAAATGCGCGGTCGAAGCCCAATTCTTTTTCTAGATATTCACATTTTGCATCAGAACCAGCGAATCCGACAACTCGACAACCTAAATAATAAAATAAATTGCAAACCAATGATCTATAACTATGACTATTTAGAATGCATTAAACATTAATATGGGACATAATAAATATTAAATACGGATAGCAACAGTGGCGTACCCAGGGTTTCAGGAAAGGGAAGGCCGAGCGATGTTTCTCAATTAATCTTCGAGTGTCTAAATATTTGCCTATTTGAGATCATACTAAAATAATAGGCCCAGCCATTTTAGTACCATCACTAGATAGTAATTGTGGGCAATTGCTATAAGCCATTTTAGTACCATCACTGGATAGCAATTGCCTTCCACTATTTCTTCATATACTCGTTATCGTTTTAGTAGAAAGCAAACAAATATTCTTGGTCTAAGCATCACTTATATACCACAACATATCGTTGCAATACATCAACATCCGTAACGATCAGAAAACGAAATCTACTTATCTACAAATGCGTTGCCAACCTTTTTGAAGGCAAGAGAATTGAAGTGTGAAAGTTTCTGTGGTGTCTAGATATTTCCGTCAATAGCATCTCCTGCTAGTATTGTCTGTCTTTGCGAAGAAAAGCGTATCTCTTAATAACCTTTATTTTACTTAATCTTTATTGTGCAATAAAAGATTTCTAGTTATTTGAGAAAGGTGATAATAGAAAAAATCATAAAATAAGACTTTTATAATTTTACAATCAAAATTTACGATCTTAGCACTCGTAGTATATATATATATACCAGAACATATTGTAAATTTAAGTTTTTTGCTGTAGAATTACCGTGAGAGCTAGTAACAAAAGATAACAAAACATGAACCATTGATATTTTTCTTAATACACAACTTATTTGTTTTTTTTTTAGCAGCATGTTTTTTTGTCGCAAGACTTATAGACTGTAAAAGTGTAATTTTTTAGCTTTAACGACAAATGTAACGAACAGTTACCTAAAATCTTGCAAAGTTGTCCAACATGAGAACCGACAGCGCCAGCCGCACCGCTTATTACAATAGTTTCTCCAGCTTTTGGTTTACAAATTTCTTTTAAACCAAAATAAGCAGTGTTACTGCAAGAAATAAATTTTGATTAAAAATAGTTTTCGTACTAGTCTCTAAACATAGATACATCTATGGTTTTGACACAGGGTTCTTGCTTTATCTTACCACTAATCCAAGTTCGTAAGTTATACGTATGTATTTGAATCTGTGGGTTTCTTCCTCGCATGATGGCATTCTAGATGAAACTTACCGGGGTTCATATAAAGTCATGCGGGTTAAGTTAGTTAAACTGCAACCAGAACTGGTAAAATATGTAGCAACATTCGGTAAATGAATAGCACGACGGCACAGAGTAGCGGCGTAAAGCACCTGTTTGTTTCGTCCGATACGTGAGATGATGCTAATGATGATGAAAAAAAAGTGTATACTTACCCAGGCATTCCAAGTACTCCTAAAGCTAGAGAAACAGGATACGGGCTTATATCTGGCAAAAGATATGTAGGTAAAAGTTCCGCTTTGGCTGGAGGTTTGCTTGGGTTGACAATAGTATGTGTTCGCCAACCAAAATAACCCGCTACGTAGCCACCGACTGGGTACTTTTCATTCCGGCTAGCAGTTATCCTTAAAATGTAGTTTTACTTCGATAAACATGTTTTACATCAATATGTTACCACTTGTAAAGACATTTCTCGCAAGGAATCTGTAACAAATCTGTGGCTATTTCTATATTGTGTAAAGATTACTATGTAGGTAGTTGCGCGTATATCCATTAAGTTATGCCACTTTCCACGGACCCGCTCGGTTGTCCGAGTGGACAGAGAGGTGTACTCTGACGTGGCGCGTCCTCAGGTGGTTGATAGAGGGATGCTCCGGCTCTTAGCCGGACTAGGGCGGAAGCTCCGCGAATCAAACACCGGGGGGATGGGGGGTGGTGAGGTGAGCCCGTGACCTTGGTCGCGGGTGACACGATCCAGCGGGCCCACTCGTGGGCACGCGCAAGAGGATGGCGCCTAGGTTTGATGGTTAAATAAAAGAGTTTAACGCAAACTACAAAAATACTATGATTAAGAGACATATATCTATTCGTTTCTCAACTAATGATTAATGATACCTGTACCGTTTCAGTAGGACCAATCCGAAAGAGAAGGCTATCGATGCCAGATACGGCAAAAATAAGCAACAATGGAAGACTCCACGGGCTAGCACGGCTTGTTTTCCGACACAAATTGAATACCTACTTATGGAATTTTACGTGTAAAAGATGAAAGTAAAATGTTTTAAGGGCCTCAATTTTAAACTCGAATGGACAAAATAATTGTAATACACATTTTGCACATCTGATAACGTATCGCATGTAAAGATTTTGTTATATTACAAAAAATATTTTGTTAAATTATTTTCGGTATTAAAATAGCTTTACATTATAATTAATAATAATCATACTTCGCTACTTGTCCTCCTATCATAACCTTCGGCAATTTATATCCTATCATATAAGCTCTCATGTATGGGTCTACGCTAAGGAATTCAGCTTCTGTTAATATTTCTGGAAACAAAAAAATATGTTACTTCAATTTTAATCTATAATGACTCCGTAAAACTTTCACTTGTAAAAAGGTGAAAGTTAAATTTCATTAATTACTAATATTTTAATGAAATATACCTCCTTCCGCCAATTCAGGAAGTTCCTCTTGAACAATTTTAAAATCACTTTTTTGAGGTTCGCCTTGAAAATGCTTTGTAAGAACATATTTTCTAGCTTCAGTTTTCCCAACATATCCAGAATAGAACCGACGGACTATACTTAAAATATTAATTTTATTAACCATAATTGAATGGTGTGATTAAAATTTAACAACTACATAAATGCTCGCACCGTCTACTGTTGGTTAGATAAGATTAACAAATGAAAGTAAGTTATGTTGACCTTGTCATGATGTTTCAATACAATCAAATATACGAAAATGAATACTATAACTATATTGAAAGTGACGCAGAGAAAAAAATTATTAAAATAAACTGTAAGTTTACACCTGGTGTAATTACACCTACAAAGTTTATGTTTTTTTAGAAGCACAAATGTACTCAGCCATAAAACTAAGTTAAAAAAATCACTCCAAAGTGCTTAAAAGTTTAAATTCATTGATTTATTTTTAAATTTGGTACCTACTCTGTTATACACATCAGAATTTTTAAGAAATTTATTTTTTACTCTATATTCCAAAATGGCTAGCCTGCGTACGCTTGTTGTCGATTTGATCTTAAAATAATTGAGAACCTAATATTGTCATTATGACTTCAGTCCATGAATTATCATGTATATTTTGCAAAGAGAGCTTTGAAGATAAAGAGTCACTACAAATACATTTCAGGTGCTACCAAAACTTTCGGCTTTTGACTTATTAAATGCTTGAAATTTGTTTTGTTATAAACAATGAATTTATTATTCTTTCCACAGAAAACATGGTGATCCAAAGTTTAATCAAACAGCAAGAGCTAAGTTACGTGTTCAAAATGATTCACCGACATCCAGCGATGCTTCAAGAGATGACAATGAGATGGTGTCTTGCGATGTATGTGATGAAGTGTTCCCGACTATTTCAAAGGCGATAACACATAAACACAAGGTGCACCCGGACTATGATGCAAAATATTTTTGTCCCTGGTGTGGAAAGCTGTTCACTTTAAAAGTATGTCTTAATTTCATTTGCTAAAGTAACCAAAAAACATTAATTAAATAATACTAAAAACATGGAAAATATTGGGTAAATACAATATTAAAATAGTTTTTCAGGCACCAACAATCTAAGTAAATATATATGCATATTGTTATGTCTTAAAAAAGACTCCTCATTAGCATCAGTTGGTTAAAATGTTATGTTGTATCATTGTAGTGTACACATAATCTGTGTGAATCTTTTATTTCTACTGGAGTAAATGGTGGTAGCAAATTCTATCTGCTTTGCACCAATCTTGTATATGAATAAATTTTGCTCAATCAATCTTTGGTGTGCTTTCTATAAAATGTCAGGAATGTCTGTCCGAGACATTTTACTTTTCCACTTAGTACTAATAACTAAACTAAAATAGTTTTATACAAACTTGACATGACTCAGGACCAAACTGAATATTGATGTCCTCTTACAATCTGCTGACAAGTGTTACAATTGTTATTTCACCTCCCACATATGTTATTTAAAAATTGGGAGGTATTCATTGATTAATAAACATAAAATTGAAAATTCTCCATAAATTTGTTTATAAATTTCAGTATCTATACAACAAACATCTGGAATCAACTCATGATTCCATGCCAAATGAAGTATCAAGTTGCTTCCACTGTGATTGCTGTGATGTTGATTTCTTTGTTCCCTCTGCCATGGTATACCACAACAAGTTGTTTCATAGACAAGACAGAGATATGACATCTGTTGGTTATTCAAAGAAAGTGAAATTTTTATGCCAGGTAAGATAACTTTTTAACTTTTCGTCTGACTGACTAGCAGGTAATGTTGTTCAAAGATATGTATATATTAGGTTGGCAACTAATAAACCTGCCATCTCACAGTACAAGATTATTTTATTTTTTAGAAAACTAAATACAATTATTTCTCAATAATGTAAGCACCATCGTTTTCTATCACCTGTCGCTAACGTAATACCTTCCCTGTAGAAGTCTTTCGGTTTCTGATTGAAGAAGTCAGTAAGTTCGGTTTTCAGATGATCCTCATCCATGAATTTTGTCTTTTAAATAATGAGATAGCGAACAAAACAAGTGGAAATCAAAAGGCATAAGGTCTGGTGAATATGGTGAGTGGGGAAAGACAATCCATCCAAGTGAAATTATTTTTTCTCGAGTCACTTTAGCTATATGGGGTCAGGCCTTGTCATGTAAGAAGTACTCTTTGATTTTTTGGTAAACTAGTCGTAATACGATCCAGTTGGTCACAGTAAATCTCAGCTGTGATTGTACTGTTGGCAAGAGCTCCCAGTAAATAATACCATTTATTCCCTAGCACACTCTCAAAAGAACCTTTTTACTTGTGTCAGGTTTTTGGTGTCGGTACGCCCGTTTCCCCAGCTCGAAGCCACTGGCA
Source organism: Papilio alexanor hazarajatica (assembly GCA_018246295.1). Taxonomy (NCBI): domain Eukaryota; kingdom Metazoa; phylum Arthropoda; class Insecta; order Lepidoptera; family Papilionidae; genus Papilio; species Papilio alexanor. Next base: position 10,237 of record DWLR01005968.1, read on the forward strand.
CTTGCGGGTATAGTATATATATACAGGACCCACTTTTCATCCCCTGTGATAACGTCACGCAGCCACTCAGTGGTACAATGAAAACTTAGCAACTCCATACATGTGTCAGCTCTCTTCTGAAGTTGTAATCTCGTCAGTTCATGTGGCAACTAAGTAGAATATTTCCAAGTGAAACCCAAGGCGTGGAGATGATTTTCTATTGCAGTGTGTGAGCAGTGAAGTTGTTCT